>SOPF01024760.1:67525-97604 GCA_012979155.1 Hypericum perforatum | reverse complement strand
AAAAAAAACCAATTGAAGTGGGGGATTTCTTCAAACAACAAGGATTGGGGTAGTATAAGTGATCAAGGAGTGGTAACTCATTTGGCATAATAATTTGATAACGCGAGCTCAGCACTGTCCAAAATAAGAAGATCAGCAGGGTCAAAAAAAGAAATAAGGATCCGGATAAAGAGAAAAATCGGGCTCATGGATGAAGGCTAACGTTTTCTATTGGAATAGACGCCGTGTCAAACCAACATACCCAACAAGCATTACCTCTCCGTGCTTAAAAGACTTTCCTCTGCTAAACATATGGGCCCAGTTGCTCTATTCAAAATCTCCTTAAGGACGAGTGAATGCGGTCCATGATTTGAACCATTTTTCTAGTTGTAATTGATTATACCCTGATTTAATATTGAATTTACTAAAGACTTTTTTCTGTTGGATTAATCCTATCAAACTATCTTTGTTAGGGATATTATAGGCATCGTCTATTATATTATTATTAAGTTTTTTATAATTATAGACAATTCTAGCTTTTCCTCTTTTAACCTCGCAATGGTTTTTGACTATGAAAGTTGTTGTTCTATGTGGGCTTTTAGACCTCCTTATTAGATTCTTCTTCAGCATTTCTTGGATTTGATTTTGGAATTCTTCCTTATCTAAGGGACGATATATATACACACACACACAGACGACAACGCCAATAAAATCCCATCTTCCCAAGAAAATAGCACCAAACAAGAGAAGCAAAAGAATAAGGTGATGCGAAATCGATCAAAAATCATTACAACTATACCCTTGTAAACGTCATATACATGTTAACCTCAATATGGAAGAAGGTAACATGGTTTTAGTGGTTCCATAAGTTTAAGAATGCAAAAAATTGTATTGCCAACATGAAATGTAAAAAACTATGAATAATTGAATGTTGGGTCTTCCCATCCATCATATATCAATCAACACAAACATAGCGCACCATCTACAGTTTTGGTCGAGTTCATCAGTGAGCCAGTAGCATGCTCCGTCCAAGAATACCGAATGTCCAAACGAAACTTTCCAATACCGATGCTGCGGGTCCTGCGATAACGAACAAGCTATGGTTTCCCAATTCCTGGTCTTCAAGGAGCACACCTTGGCCTTCAAGGGAGCAGCTCTGATTGGAGGAGAAGTGCATGGGAGTACGACCAGCTTGCAGTCGTCTTCTACATATCCAAACCCGAAGTTCTGTAATGGAATGTTCTCGCCCAAGTGGTCCAAAGCGGTGATGGCTACGACCTTCCTGATGCTTGGGCTCACTCCAAAAAAAGGAATAATATTGGTGATGTGATTGCTGTAATAGGTTAGTATGCCGGACGCTACGGAAGTCCAAGCCCGTGGGACCCCCAAGATCAAGCCCCCAAGCCCACGCACAAGCCAAGCCTTCGGCATTCTCCTCCTTGCCGCTATTAATTGAATTCAATTAATGTAAGCCCAAAGCTTAAAAGCCTAAGAAGCTCAAAGTCCAAAAGGGAGAATCAAGTGTACCACATCAAAAATAGTATAAGAAATTTTTTGTTTATAAGGATGGTTGACCACCTCAAGTAGACTCACTACCAGCTACGAAGATTTGGCGAGGCACCGTTCGAGCACAAGTACCAGCATGGGCATGCACACATGTGCGTGTGTGTGTGCATATATCGCATTGGGTGCTTTGTGGTACACTTAGCACTTCACATGTATGCATCATCACAACATCTGGTTGTAGAAATTAGGCAAACAATTGGTGTCTCCTTGAATTTCTGGCAGCCTCCAACCATAAATAGGCTTGCTCCTCTCACCAAAAGATCTTTCCAGCAACACTTGCATAACCATTCATTAGCATTATTGTCTTCTTTTCTTCCCTTCTTAGTCAAAGATTCGAAAGTTCTAGGTATAAATAGGTTTGTTTGAAGTTTCGAGATTTCGTACTAAAATCTTGGAAATGCCTAATTATCTTTGTATTTCCTGCCATTCGTCAATACTGAAATATATGGAAGAATTTTGTCTTACGAAGAAAGTACTCAACACTTACCTCGACAAAGATCCTAATCAAGTATTTCTAACACCAAACAACAACGAAGGGTATGTACAAGGCCCGGGAAAGAATTCACCAATGTATGGCTGATCGATAATTACTAGCGATTCTCGCTTCATGCAGGTGAGTTGCAGCCTGCAATCCAAACTGAGGTTTAAATTATGTGATAAGGCATTCAAGTAAGACCATTATAGACCAAATAGAAAGGGATTGAAATTTCCGGTAGTTTAATACATGAAGATTTAACTAAATCTTCTTAATATTTGACTACATGCAATGATCTAAACCTAAGATTTTTGGATGGTAATGTCTTTATCCAATAAGCATATCTTTTGACCATTGAACATATTTATCTGTTCAAGAGACCAGGATTTTAAAAAATGCGGTCTGATTGGCAGTCCTACCAATTGGACCATATATTAGGCATAATTACGGGTCATTTTAGGATAAAATATGGAGTGCGGTCAGACCAGAAGAATTCTGATCAGACTGGATAGTTCGCACAAAAATTTGATATTTTTTTGTTTTTTAAAATTACATAAATTATTTACCTATATACTTATATATATTTCAAAAAATTACATAAAAATAAGAAGAAAAAAATTTGGTCCGACTACCAATTGGGCCGGTCAAACTGGCTGACCCAGAGGTCAGATCCAATTCTAGGTCGACCTCCAAGTCGTTTCTGAAAACCTTGCAAGAGATACGCTTTTGTGTCATGATATCGATAATAGACATCGACAGTTATTTTTGGTTTAAAATTTCATCTCTCGAATCTCATATTCGGAAATAAGTGTTATAGATGTACAATAACTTACTCTATAAGTCCTTACTGTACCAAATCGGAACTCTTTTTTAGGATAGATTTATCCAACTAGCTAGCCGAATTCTAGTAATGCACTTATCTCGGACTTCTTGTTATTTGTGTTCACGAGCGTCTGCTGCATCAGATAATGGACTGTAACGTTTCCAATAATCGAAATCAGAAACAGAACATTCAAGGAAGAACAAGCACACATGGCAATTAGACAACACTCATAAACACTAAGCCCTAAAGCCCTTCCTCGACGCGGAAGCATGGTGCTACGTGAGCTGGACTGTTGGGAGTGTCTCTTCTCATATCTACACAAGGGGAGAAGACCAGGAGTTACATACTTTATCATAAACGTAGAACACCCGCTGTAGTCATATATGAGAATAATTTTTCTTTGGTAAAAGTGACCTAAGACTGACTACTTTCATTTTCAGAACACCCAGTAACCGGAAGATCTCTAACATGTTGGGTATGGAGCCTAAGTGCGAGTGGAGTATTCAATCGGTTTGAGTGAGAAGCCTTGAGGACGATCGTGATAACGATCAAATTGGGTTTGGAGCCTGAGGTGTGCACGAGAAAATGCTACGTTCGAGTGAAGACAGCGCGCGAAAACTCGAGCTCATCAGAGGATCCAACGAACGTCAGGCTGAAAAGTAAGGCTGGCATGCGCCAGCAAGGTAGTGGCTGCCAGGCCCCCTCGCACACGCCAGTAAAGGAAGCAGGGAGGTCCAGTAGCTGAAGTCTAATAGACGCCTAAGAGGTGGCGGTCGCCAGCCAAGCGTTAGAATGATATTTTTGGTTGATGGTTTTGCCCCCTCTTATGAGCCTCATTTGTATGGGCGTCTTACTCTAGTAAAAGAGTAGAGAGGCCAAGAGCAAGAGAAGAGTCCCACAATGAAAGTAAGAGGCCTATAGTGGGAGCCTCATTTGTAAAGAGCGAGTGACGCTTGAGTGATACAATGAAATCTCTGTTGGCTTTGAAGCCTCTGTAAGCAAACTTTTGTGTGGTAAACCGGGTGATCAAATACTTGTGTTCCTCCTTTTCTTTTGTAATCGTTCTTCTCGTTTGTGTTTGCTTGCACCAAGAGTGGATGTTGTGTTATTTGAATCCATTCGCGGGTGCGTGCTCGTGTAGGATTGAGAGAGTGCTCGATTCCCCAAAGTAATCAAGAGAAAGCTATAATTTTGATATACTTGATCGAAATAGGTTATCACTCTTTGTGGTGTTATCAAATTTGAGTTTTAATTGGTCGACATAATAGATATCATGATTCTAAACAGTTTGACAAAAAAATTATTTTTTGCTTGACAGGAAAATGTTTGGTACAACTTGTTCGATGTTGTACTTTGGATGATATGGTGTTGGTCGTGGAGATCAGTGTATTCAATTCTAACATATGGAACAAAAGAAACTATAATATGTTTAGACATAAATGTGTTGATCATAACATTACTAATAGTGATAAACCTATTTCGATCAAATTTGATAACATAGGAATCCGTGGATTAGGTGAATTAGTTTTTGGGTATGTCCGGGTCTTGTTTCTTTTGGTGCACCTGGTTTCGTCTCTTGTGCAACCGGTTGCCCGGATATTGTACGTTTCTGGTTTGGAGCAATAACAATTCTACTGATTAAAAAAAATGTGTTGATCTTAACAAACCATGTATAGTATGACACGAAGCTGAAACGAATGGCTGCATTTGTCATAGTTTAGTAAAACCATTAGACGTTAAGAAAGCTTATCTTTTCCGATAAACATATATTTGACATCCAAGGTTTTAAAAAATATGGTCCGACCGGTCAGACTGCGAATCGTCTCCCATACCGTTCCATTTTTTTAAAAAATGCCTACTTTGCGAACCGTCCAAATTCTGGTCAGACCGGATGGTTCGCCCGAAAAATCCGGTCTGACCGGACAGTTCGACTGGAAAATATTTATTTTTAAAATGGTTGTATCTTTGATTCGAGATTATCCGTTTGTATGGATACTTTATTTGGTATATTTTATAAAAATTGGTATGTTTATATGTTATTTTTTTAATCTATTGTGTTATTATTAGTTTATTACATAAATTATTTACTTATATACCTATATATATTTCAAAAAATACAAAAAATAGAAGAAGAAAAAATTCGGTCCGATCAGCAGTTTGACAGGTCGGATCGGTCGACCCGGAGGTCGAACCCAATTCCATGTCATTTTTAAAAACCCTGTTAACATCTTTCTTTATAACTTTTGCCTAATTCATTTTTCTATAAGCAGTCCATATTTCCTATGATGGGCTCCATCGCCGATTCTTTGACGCAATTGCAACAGACCCAATTGGTTGCAAGTGGATCAGGGTTTTAAAAAATGACCCGCAGGTCGACCCAGATTTTGGTCCGACCTCCAGGTCGGCTGGCCGGCCCAAGCGGCCCAACCACCGGTTGGACCGGATTTATTTTCTTTTAATTTTTTGCAATATTTTAAATTATATATGTATATAGGTAAATAATTTATATAATAAATTAATAATAACATATAAATATACTAAATAAAGTATCTATACAAATAGATAATCTCGAATAAAAGATAAAATCAATAATTTTTTAAAATGTTCTGGGTGAATCACCCCCGGTCCGACCAGAAATCAGGTGGTCTGATCGAAAATAGGGCGGTTCTCTCGGAGAGCAGTTTATTGACTAAAAATGGGGCCGACCTACCCAACTGCCGGTCGAACCGCATTTTTTAAAACCCTGAAGTGGATGAATGCCTTAACTGGGCCTTAAGACCTTGGACATTTTGGGTATTAGTTTGGAGTGTCTTGGAATTACTTTGCGAGGAAATTGGGTATTCATTGACGCGATGGTCCAAACTCAGGGAGTGGATTTTGTGGGGACATGTTATTAGTCCCCAAATGGGGACTAAAGGAAGAGAAATAATAAAAAAGGTGATTTGGTAAAATTACATAGATTTCTCTCTCTATAATCTCCATAACTACCGGATAATTTTGATTTAATTGATTTATTTCCCCAATTAATTAACCTCCCACCTAGTTAGCAATTAGTAACCTCCTACCTAATTTACAATTTATTTCTCCAATTAATTAACCTCTCACAAAAACCCTAATTAGTAGCTGTCGTTATTCTAATCACTAAACTATTCTTTCTACGTTCTCTATTGAAATCAACACCGACGACCATGTTTCTCTGGCGAATGACGAATGACGACCACGTTTCTCTAGCGATCACCTGTATGTTGCCGACCGGTCCAACATATTAACATCCGACGACCACGTTCCTCTGTAAGTTTATCATTTTTTTTCACTTCGACGCTAAACAAGAATGAATACATTATCATCTACCGATGATGTTCTGATTGATGAAACATTATCTTCTCCCGATAATGTTCCGAACAACGAAACATTATTAACCGCCGATGATGTTTCAATCAACGAGTCAACAAATCTGGAAGGTTCGTTTATTCCTTGTTTAATGGTTTATTGATTTATTGTTTATCGATTTACTGGTTTACTGATTTATTGGTTTTCTTGTTTATTGATTTAATGGTTTTCTGGTTTTCTGAAATACTGATTTTCTGGTTTACTGGTTTTTTGATTTCTTGATTTACTGGTTTAATAGTTTACTAATTTATTGATTTATTTCTTTATTAGTTTATAGGTTTACTGGTTTATTGATTTACTGGTTTGTATGTGTTGATACCGTTTTGTAATTTTGGAGCCAAACTGGAGAAATTATTGTTTTGAATTCTTTTTTATTGGTTTACTAGTCTATTGATTTACTGATTTATTAGTTTTCTGAACTATTGATTCACTGATTTACTGATTTTCTGAATTGCTAGTTATCTGGTTTATTGAATTATAGGTTTACTGGTTTATTGATTTACTGGTTTTCTGTTTTGCTGAATTACTGATTTATTTGTTTATTAGTTTATAAGTTTACTGGTTTATTGAATTACTGGTTTGTTGTTTTTACTGGTTTATGTGTGTTGATACCGTTTTGTAGTTTCGGAGCCAAACTGGAGAAATTATTATTTTGAATTCTTTTTTATTGGTTTACTGGTCTATTGATTTACTGGATTATTGATTTTCTGAACTATTGATTTACTGGTTTACTAGTTTTCTGAATTACTGATTTACTGATTCACTGATTTTTAATTCTCGCAGATTTCGGATACTCACTGGAAGAATTGGAGCACAGAGAGAATTGGCATAAAATACAATTTATGACCAAGCTGGAAGTTCACAACTTTTACGAGCTGTATTCAATAAGAAAAGGATTTTTGGTGCGCAAAGATTATTCCAAAAAGATGAAAATAAATGGAGAAACAATTGAACAAGTGCGCTATATCCGCATCCTTTGCAACAAGGAAGGTTCTCGTGTTGCGGGTAACAACCCTAAGATGAAAGATTTTTTTCCCACGAGGACAAATTGTCCAACCAAAATTTTTTTCCACTATTAACCGACAGAGGTGTTTTCTTCTTGTCAGATTGGATAGTGGAACATAACCATGAATTGGTTCCTGGAGATTTATCACTTCATTTTTAGATGGATCATCGATCCCAAACTCCAAGAGAAATCCAAAACTAGCTTTTCTAATGAATTTTTCTTGTAATTTCTGTTTGTCAGGGTTTATGTGTGTCTTCAAGAACTTATTGATACTCACAACCTTCGAGGGCCTGCAATATATGCTTAGATTCTGTGAAAGACAAGAATCATTGTCAATGCAAAGAAACCAGCAAACCAATGAGAAAAAACACAAACCAACAAATCAACGAGTAATACTAGCAAACCAATTAGTAAGACCACAAAACCATAAAACTTAAAACACAAACCAAAAAGGTAAAACTTACAAGTCAATGTTAAAACACATAAACCAATACTAACGAGTAAGACCACAAACCAAAAAACTAAAAACACTAACCAATGAGATAAACTTTCAAGCCAATATTCGTAAACCACAAACCAATGACATAAAGCATACAGACAATTATGTTACACATAAAACCAACAACTTTTTAACCTCAAACCAATACTAGCAAACTAATGAGTAAGACCACAAACAGTCCATAACACATGCAGGCAAACTTTTTCTTTAGGAACGTCCATATCACATCATCAAATACCTTTTCTTCTTCTTTAGGAACGTCATCGACCTGTTTGGACCTGATAGCCGTGCATTTCCCCTTCTGTATATTAACTGAGGTTTGCCCTGCCTTGTTCTTGTTCATCGTGTCTGACTCCACAAAAAAATTAGGTTATCGCATTAGAAAATCGAGGTCATCGAGGTGAGGGTTACCAGATTAGAAGTTATCCAGTAGAAGAAATCGGCGACGAGTTGACGAGGAGAGGTCGAGATAGATTGTGGACAAACGGGCGGCAAAGAAATCCGCGACAGAGGCAGGTGCTTCTCTTATTTAGACAACGTCGTTGGTGACAGGAATTTCGGGATGTGGATGGATGTAAGAGGGCGATTGAAGAGGATGAATGCCAAGGGGACGAATACGAACGACGACAGTCAATGGGTGTTGGGGTGACGGAAAGGTTAGGGTTACGAGTTGATATCAGTTTTTGGTTGAGGGAGGAAGAAAATGAAAAAAACGGTTTCTATGGGTAAAGGTAGATTATGGGTTGGACGAAAGAAGTCTGAAGAGTGGCCGTATTTTTTAAATCGTTTAAATTTTAAATTACTCAAAAGTAGCAATTATTTATGATAATGGGGCTACAATTAAGGACGACATTAACTACCCAACTTTTTCAGTTTTGATAAAAGACTATATTATCCTTGAGCATTTTAAACGGTCAGATCCCAAAAATTTAAAATTACGTTCGATCCAACGATCAAGACACTAGTCCCCATATGGGGACACCCTCTCTTTATGAAATAGATTCATTTCATATTTATTTTTGAATCCAATTCGCCAAACTCATATGATCCATCTCTAGTTGGACAACCCAAAAAATTCTCTCTTTGGACAGGTATGGTCCGAGGCTACTTAGTAGGAAAAGTAAGGTCTACTTTTTTCGGTGCTACAATATGGGTTATCTAGAATTTTCGAAATCAGATATCTTTGAGGGGAAAACTTCATTGCGAGCTCATTATCGACCAATATGGTTATTTGTGGGGTCATTTGACTCCATTCTATTTTTATTTTAATAATTAAACATTTTTTAATAGATATTCCTGGTAAAATTAGAAATTAGCTCCATTAAAAAATTAATCAATCTATAAATTGACATCAAATCTTTAAAAAAATATTATTCGTAGTATTGATCTACTGTCTAAATTTTCTAGCTCGGCCATTAAATTTTGCCGCAGGTAGGGTTTTGCGGTGGTTTTAATCTGATCAAAGGGGAGGAAGAGTCCTTTGTAAGAGGTATGGTTGTGAGGTCTGCTTTTATTCTGCTGTTGGTTTTAAATTAGGATTTTATTTGTCGTTAAATTTGACATATATATTAATTCTGCTGTGAGAGGTGGAACGTGTATTCTGCTGTTGGTTTTGAATTGGGGTATTCTATTTGTTGTTAGATTTGACATATATTTCAACAACAACAAAAAGATGACGACGTACTTTTACTTTCCCAATCGGTAGGTTCAGCCAATGGTAGCCTACCAATAATTTTACAATGAATTATCATAGATACACCATAAATTAAAATGAAATCATAATGATAGGTATGCCCACGAACGAAACCAATATGAACTTAACAAAGAGTTTGGTCATCTCAAAAAATACTTTTCATCCGAGCTGGCAACACGCCTTAGACCATATACAGCAGCAGCCCCGGACTAACTCAGTCCAGGAATATTTAATTAATTTATCACTCTTCCACATCAGCTCAGGCCCTCAAACTCAATTTTTTACCCACAGCAGCAGCCTCAGACCAACCCAACACCAGCCAATAGATAATTAATATATATGTTTTCTACATCATTAACCCAATTAAATTTAATTTATTAATTCACATTTTTATATTCGTTAATAGAAAGAAAGGTAATTCGTATTAAATTATGTTTTTCAAAAAATAAAATACTAATAATTTTTGTTGAAAAATATTAAATTACCAATAATGTCCATTTTGTATGGAAATTGAATGTTGTATTTCTATGTATTTTCTGTTTATGAGTGTTGTAATATTTATATTTTCTTTAATTTATGCTTTAATATTATTGTAATATATATATTTTCTTTAATTTATACTTTCAAATTATTGTAATATATGCATTTTCTTTAATTTATGCTTTAAGATTATTTAAATATATGCAGTTTATTTAATCCAAAGTTAGTTATTTTTATTTTATAAAATTCAATAGATAATTATAAAAAAATTTCTAACTCAAATCTTATATTTAAAAATATTGGGCTCGAATAATATTGTGACAAATATACAAAGTATGATAAAATTTAGATTAAAAAAACAAAAAAAATAAAACCAATTAAATAGGGCCCCAGCCCCTACTATTCAGAGAGCCTTTCAAAAGCTCGGGGCAGGTCAACAAAAACGGTTTCCACCCCCACAACACCCCCCCCTGACGTGGACTTCCCCGCAAGGTTGTCAAAATCGGGATTTCACTAGAAATCGTTTGAGGAAAAAAAAACGTAGATCGTAAAATCGTAAAATAAATTGTAAGATTTTACATAATTGATAAATTATAACATAGATTTATTAATTTAATAATAAGTCACAAATACTCATTGTCTCAAACATTATCTTAAAACACAATTTTCTCAAACTCACAAAAAAATTAATTCAACAAAGCTTTCAAGTCAATCTCCTCATCAACCTTAAGATCTTCTTCCATACTATCTTGAAACAACATTAATGTAATCGTGAGTTATGACCATAAGCATGAACAAACAAGGATGAATTATATAATTGAACATGGATGAATTATATAATTGAAATAGTGAGCGTAATTACCTTATGCTATCTTCTTATTCTCCTTGTAAGTTGTTTGTAAGTTTAAGTTGTTTGTATGATACACCAATGTATACAAAGAATTAGGGTTAGGGTTACATGGTAATTTATATTATAATATTTAATAATATCTAATATCTATATCAAAATTAAGTAATAGTTTGATATTATTTCCAGTAAAAGGAATCTCTAATTAGAAAATTCCAACTCGTTTTAAATCGTAGATTTCAGGATTTTAAGATTTATAATTGAGATTCCATAGATTTTACTCAACTTCTGATTTTGCAGAGATATATCACTTTTTGCCTATTATGAATCATAAATCTTAAGATTTTAAGATTTAAATCTAGATTTTAACAACCTTGCTTCCCCGGGCATGCTGTGCGCAGTCTTAGGGGAAGATTCTACTAGGAAGATTATCATGAATTAATTTTAAGATAAATCATATCTATTTAGTATTTCTTTTTAGATTAGGAATAACAATAAGCACCATGCGATGGACCCATGTCCTTATATTGATACTCTTTAAAACTAAGAATTGGTCAGAATTTGGTATATGTTTATAATTAATATACATATATATTATTCTAGTAGTATTTTTTAAAAATCACGTAGGAAGAGGACAAGATGTTACAATTCCTTGTTTTTTTGTTGGAAACCTTCCGTATTCATTGCTTGTTCCTAAAGGCGGCTTGCTGTTGGTGAATGACATGGCATCATGGGTCCAATTGTTTTTTGGTGAATAGATTTGGCAATTTTGTTATGGTGATTATGATAATGAACTTCAATAAGTTAACGAGGTTGGAGGAATCAAAAGACCAAACAACTACTGAAATTCAGTAAGATTCTTTTGGCAAATAATTCTAAATATTTGTAATTACATATTAATCATTGATGGACTACGAATAAATAACTTTTCAACTTCTCTACAAGTCAAACATTTTCAAGTTTGTATATTATTAGCAATATTTGAATCAATTGGATCGTCAACATATTTCCGTTTTACTCCTCAAAACCAAATTAGCTTTAACCGTGAGATAATTTAAGCTTTAAAAAATAAAAATCTAACAAAATACCGACACTTTAAAAATCTGCCAACCACCGAAGTGTCTTCGATACTACATTATTAATTGTGAAGGCCACGCAATTCATGATTCGCATGTCGTTTGTTCCAATACAATTTTGATTAATCGAACTAATGGGTATCACAAGCAACAAAGCTCTCATCACAAACGATTATCTTTTATCCTTCAGACTTGCATTCTCTTACGCTCCAACTATATATATCATACAACAAACCCACCGGAATTCGCTTAATTGAGGCCCAAAAGCACCAACTGTTAATTAGCTGACCATTGCACGAGTTAATTGACCAAGAGTAAAATTTTAGAATTTTGAAACTACATAAGCGTTCTCTTACAAAAACGGAACATGAACTCGGCGATGCAAATAATTGAAATCAGAGATCAGACATTCAAGAAAGAACAAGAACAAATAGCAATTAGACAAAAAAAAACAACAGAGGAAACATGAAATAGTTTATTTAACAATAATGATGACATGATCAATGACTGCGCGAAAACAACTTTGAAGAAACAATGGCAAGGTAAAATGGATTCCTTTGTCGTTCAAATGCAGCATCGAGTAGTACTCCCTCCTATGATCGTAAGAGAATCTCAACTGCTCGTGATCTCAATCTTTCGTTCGGTTGCTAGTCAGAGGTCCAGTGGAAACCATTGACGGTAAATTCAGACTACAGCAGCAATACTATTTAACTCCCTTAGTGCCTTAATGTTGTTCAATCTCGGTTTGGTAAAACTTTCCAGGCATCTCGGCATCGAAGCAACATCCAATCTAATAATACACGAAAAAAAACGGCCAACCTTCGATAGCTTGCTTCCCTGGGCTGGGGGGTCTTGAATCCCAACCCGACACTCTTTAAAGTAACGGTTCCCGCCTTTACCGACTTCTTCGAGCTGCACCCAATCCCAATCACAACTTCTCAATTAACACCCAAACCCTCAAAATCATCACTCAAAACAACCAATAAATAACAAAAAAAAATTGCGTACTTTTCTTCTAGCAGAGGGCAGCCGACAACCTGAAGACTTTGGAGGGAAGAAGGGATGGCCTCTCCTCTTTGAATGGACCTGAGCCTTGCACAGGACATTAGCTCGATCACCCTGAGAGAGGAGGGGAGTGGCTCCTCTCGTGTTGTTATGGATTCAATGTTGTCACAAAGAAGTATATGCAGCTCTTCAAGGGAAGTAAGGCGTTGAAGACCCCACCCGTCTAGTGATTTCATCTCCATTCCTACTAATTTGAGAAAGGTGACGGTGGAGGGGAGCGTCACTTCGTCTGACATCTTATTACACCCCCAAATGCTCAAGCTTCTGAGGGAGGTGAGTCCGTGGATAGGGCTTAATGACTTGAGATTTGGGATATCCCTTAATTCAAGAGTGGTAAGAGATTGAGGCAGTAGTCCCTCCTCTCCTCCTCCTTCTTCGTCTGTTACCAGCTTCTCAAGGCTGTAGCAATAATAAATCTTAAGTGTTTTCAGACTTGTGAGGCATTGAAGTCCCTTGTAGTCTAGGCTTTTCAAACCATGAAGATATCCAATGTGAAGAGTGGTGAGCGTGGGAGGCAACAACATTCCCTCTCCTGGGAAGGATTCAGTTTCATCAAAAGAGTACCACTCCAACTCAAGAGATGAAAGAGACGACACTGCTTGTAAGTTCCACTCCTTCCGCCGCTCCATCAGTTCCTTGCATCCGTAAATTTTCAGTGATTCTAATTTGGAAGGCAGTCCTCCCTCTGGAAACGACTCCAGCTCAGGGCAATTCCAAAGCACCAAATCCACAAGGCAAGGGAGACCCGACTTCATCTGCTCTGGCAGTGACTTGAGTTTTTTTAGACCTACTAACTCCAGTCTCGGCAGAGTTGGAGAAGCTAACTCACATTTGGGAAAACAAACCACTTCCGAACAAGCATAGATGGAAAGGGTATTAAGCCACTTAAAGCGCTCAAGAACCCCTCCCAATTGACGACATGAGTCGGTACCCTGATATCCAGATGCCAAATCACATTTGGAAAAACTAAGTCGTTTCAGATCAACAATCCTTTCACCCAAAGTTAGTCGAATGTCTCCCAACAATTGATCAAGAGATGAAGAGTTGATTCCAGAAAGACGAAGAGAAAGAACATCGGACTCCAGATCTAGATTAAATTCATGGCTTTTGCCTTTAACAGTCACCTTAACGATTGCTCGAGCCCTTGGAAAAGGAGGCACAAGTTGGTCACATCCTTCGATCTCAAGCTCCTTCAGAGAAGGTAATTCACCAGGCAAGGCACTCTGAAGTTTGGAGCACTTTGATAGACGTAGCTCTTCAAGACTTGGAAAAGATCCATCGTGTTGCGCCCATGTTATCCACTCGCTCATCCCTTCAAAATGCAGAACCTTAAGGGATTTAAATATTGGCTCACCATTTGCAGGCAGGGGACTACCATAGAAACTAGGACCAACAACCATAATGTTATCACATCCAGAAATATAGAGACTAGTAAGGGAATCCACATGTCCAAGCGGTGGCATTTCGTAGCAGTTTTTACATCCTTCGATTCTCAACGAAACCAGCTTCGAGAAGGAGCGACGGCCAACCCAATCTGGGAACTTGGTACTCCTGTAACCCCTCATAGTAAGATGCTCGAGCGTACAAGGAGGTTCAAGTCCTTCCAGTACTCTTAGCTCATGCTGTGAATCATCTGCGTCATCACCTTCCCAGCTCAACTCCAACACTTTGAGATGCTTCTTCCCTTTTAGATTGCTCCCCGAAGCACCTTGAACATTTGCAATATTTTGAAGGTTCCAAATACGGAGCATCTTTGTCAATTTTGAGAGCTCTTTCAACTCTTCGATGGAGCTCCAAAAACTCCCTTTTCCAACAAAGAAATCTTCCAACTTCTGAAGCCTTGTCAATTTGCCCAGGTCTGGTGGCATCCCTTGCAACTTGGTATGACTAATGTCAAGGAAGCATAGGTTGACGAGGTTGCATAGATCGGTTGGCAATTTATTGATAGCTGTTCCTGATAGACTCAAGAAGTGCAAGAACTTCAAGTCAATAATTGAATCAGGTACCTCCTCTAGTTCCGTGCAACCTTCAAGCAACATAGTCTCCAGATTACACAGTTTAAAAACAATATCAGGCAATCTTTTGATGCTTGTCCCAGAAAGATCCAGATACCGCAAAAGCTTCAAGTTTCCAATAGATTCAGGAACCTCCTTTATGCTGTAGTAGTTGGCGAGAGACAATACCCTGAGGTATTTAGATGTTTCAAGTAAATGATGGATAGCTGTATCCATAGGATCATAATCCTCGTACCACCCGGATGTTATTATAGGTAAAAATGATCGCAGTGACTTGCTCTGATAAATGCCTGCACATTTTTGCGAGGTTTTCAATATCGCCAATTGATATGAAAAATGGCGAGTCCTTTCTGGCATCAAGCATGCTTTATCTATTTCCAGTAAGTAGAAAAAATCTCCGGCAACATATTTAGCCAGATCATGAATGAGATCATGCATTACAAAGCACCCAGGCGTCTCTCTTGCTTTTTGGAAAAACGATCTCGACAGGAGCGCATCGAAGCAATCAGCCCCAATTTCTTCCATTGGCTTATTTCCTTTACGAGAAGCAAAAATACCGTCTGCCATCCACAATCTGACCAATTCATGAATTTTGAATTCATAATCCTTTGGAAATAATGCACAATAAGCAAAGCACCTTTTATGACTTGATGGAAGATAGCGATAGCTCAACCTTAACGCAGGAAGAATGCGACAATCTTCTATATTCCATATCTCGCTTCTCAATATCCGCTCCCATTCTGTAGCATCCTTTTTTTCACTCAGGAGACTTCCTAGAGCGTTTGCAGCTAGAGGCAAGCCTCCACATTTGGCAGCCAATTGCCGTCCAATTGTAACAAGATCCGAATAAGCAGTTGGCTCTTCATCTCTAAAAGCACACCTTGCAAATACCAACCAACATTCATCTTCACTTAACTCCTTCAAATAATAAGCACGAATGGTGGATGCAAGGGATGCCACTTTATTGCTTCGTGTAGTTACAATGATCCGACTACCCTGCAATCCATGCTTCAAAGGCTTCAGAAAGTTCTTCCAGGACTCCAAACTTTCGTTCCAGACATCATCAAGAACAAGCAAAAATCTCTTCCCCTTCAAAGCATCCTTGAGACTGGTCTGAAGACCATCCGGAGTCATGTTGTCAATACCACGAACCCTTTCAGGAGCAAATCCTTTCAGGATATTTTTTGTAACTAAGAAAACATCAGTTTCTTCTGAAACACAGATCCAAGCTTTGAGTTGAAACTTCTCTGATACTTCCTTCTGGCAGTAGACAAGCTGAGCAAGAGTGGTTTTCCCCAGGCCGCCCATACCCACAATAGAAATCACGCCCAAGCCATTCGCACCATTTGTTTCTTCTGACATCAACAACTTTGTAATAGCTTTTCTATCAGCTTCTCTGCCTTCCACCTCAGAATCGTCAACCAATGAAGTAGTTCTTCTTTCCAGAGGTAAGTTATGACCGTATACGTTAGCTTCTCGGCCACAGTCCCCCAAGCCCAGATTCTCCATCTCTTCCTTCAGTTGAGCGAGTCTGTTAAGGATCTCCTTCAACTTCTCCTCGACCTCAGCAACAACAGAAGAAGAGTCACTAGCTATCGCATGAGAGTCATAAGCAAGCAAGTCTTCGGCATCATAG
This sequence comes from Hypericum perforatum, assembly GCA_012979155.1. Lineage (NCBI taxonomy): Eukaryota > Viridiplantae > Streptophyta > Magnoliopsida > Malpighiales > Hypericaceae > Hypericum > Hypericum perforatum. The sequence goes on along the minus strand of SOPF01024760.1, from coordinate 81,054 downwards.
ACGACATCCTTGAGCTCATCTAACCACGATTTAACATCAGGGTCGGTGATCTCCTTGTTCTCCGCATCATCCAGCACCTTGTTCGAAAACTTGAGGGAACTCTCGAGCTTACCGAGCAGCTCCTTGAATCGAGGGGGACCCACGAAGCTCATTATCTGATTGACGATCTTCTCAAGAAACTCGTACTCGTAGCTGAAATGTCAGAAACTAAAAAATTCAAACAATGAAATATTGGAGTAATTGATTTTGATTTCCAATTGTATATTGGTCCAGATGAGAGGGAAAGATTCTGATTTTTTTAACAATCAAAATTCAAATAGACTAACTGTTTAATTCACATAAAGTAACTTTAAAACTGATCAAAATACCTACCCGGCAACATATGATTCCCCTTTTAGCTTGCTAACTTCTTCCAGAGCTGACGTCCAATTCTGCACTCTATCCTTACCATATTTCTGTTCATGTACATCCATCCTGTGATATCGCAATTCTGACGGCTCAACTTCATAGAAGATGGGGATAACTCTCTGCTTCCTTTCCTCCTTGGATTTGAGTATAGTTACCAGCTCATCAAGACACGAATTGGAGGAAGCATAGTCTTTAGAGAATATGACGACAGAGAGCCTTGATCTTTCAATGGCTTTGACAAGACTCGTAGAAATTTCATCTCCGATCCGGAGCCCTTCGGCATCTCTAAACACTCTGATGTTCTTCGCTATCAAGTTGTGATATAGATGATCAGTGAACTTGTGGCGTGTGTCTGGACCTCGAAAGCTGAGGAATACATCCCAGTCCCATATGGAGGTTTCTGAAAAATCCGTTATCATTTCCTGGCTAGGGCCTAAAACTCGTGGGAACCCAAGTCAAGACATGACAAAGATGAAGAAACGCAGTTCCAGTTTAACTATACTTTTCATATCCAGGAATAAGAGTAGAATTAATTAATGTAAAACCACATACAAATCACATGATGGTGAATGATTATTAAAAAAAAAAAATACCAAAGAGACGCACGCACTTGAAGAGTAGTAAGTAGATTAGATCCCACCCAAAAGCTCTTCTGACTTCTCTTACTTACAAAGCTAGATTGGTCTTCTCTCAAAGACACCAAGCTTACTGGAGGGTTGTGGAAGTGAAATCCCAACTAAAACACCATCAAGGACCAAACACCATCGAACTCCACATCAATAGAAAAGAAATCCAAGCCGGAACTCAGCTTCCAAGAAGGGCCTAATCAGAGAGACCCACGAAAATAGAGGAAAAACAAGATATTAAAAAAGTATCAAACTTTTGGAATGGCAATTAAGTTCAGCAAGAAAATAACTCAAAGCAAGATCCAAAGTCGCTTAATGACACAGCCAACTACCCTTAAACACCCATTCACGCAATAAATACCTCGCAATAAACGCAGGGGAGGACGGCGGAGCAGCTTGCAGAGGAGGCACACGGACGTCGAGGAGGACGGCCCCGGAGTTAAGAAGCACGGTCGGAGGAGGAGGCGCACGGGCGGCGGAGGAGGACGGCCCCGGTAGAGTTCCGGCGGAGGGAAGGGTTCAATTTAGGTTTCGGGCTTTCCTAGTTTCCTTGTGGCGGAGGGAGGGGTTCAATTTTTTACATTTAGGTAGTTTTTGGTCAATTTTATGTCCAACTGGAAATTTTCTGTTCAACACAAACTTTTATTTCACCTGGTTGAACCAAAAATTCTCCGGTTAGAAAAATTTCAGGGTGTACTTATATTCAACACCTGGTTTACAGCCTCAAATGTGGTTCGATTGGTCGAATCATCGATCGGACGACAATATTGAAACTATGCATCTTGGGTATTAGTTTGGAGTGTCTTGGAATTTTACTGCTGTGAGAGGTGGAACGTGTATTCTGCTGTTGGTTTTGAATTGGGAGATTCTATTTGTTGTTAGATTTGACATATATTTCAACCAAAAAAAAATGACGGCGTACTTTTACTATCATAGAATTATCATAGATATACTGTAAATTAAAATGAAATCATTATGATAGGCGTGATCACAAACGAAACCAATATGAACTTAACAAAGAGTTTGGTCATCTCAAAAAATACTTTTCAACATGAATTAATTTTAAGATAACTCATATCTAATTGGTATTTCTTTTTGGATTAGGAATAACAATAAGCACCATGCGAGGACCCATGTCCTTCTATTGATACTCTTTAAAACTAAGAATTTTGGTAGAGTACTTGTTATCTAAAATTTATTTTTATTTTCTAAAATGTGAATGCAATTTATTTGTTTACTAAAAGAAATCAATATAAAGAAATTAAACAAACAAATCCAAAGAGATTGAGGTTGGATATGATGAGACTAAAATTTGGTATATATATAGTAATTAATATACATATATATTATTCTAGTAATATTTTTTGAATATAATGTAGGAAGAGGACAAGATGTTATAGATCCTTGTTTTTGTGTGTAGAAACCTTCCTTATTCATTGATTGTCCCTAAAGGCTGCTTGCTGTTGGTGAATAGCGTGGCATCATGGGTCCAATTGTTTTTTGGTGAATAGATTTGGTAATTTTGTTATGGTTCCCAATGGTGATTATTATAGTGAAGTTTTTTTTTTTTTAGAATAATAAACTTCATTCATCATAATAAGCCATCCGGCATCTACAAAGTGCAACCATGAAAAACAATAAATACACTTCAGCCCCTTCGCTATGGTACTTCCCTATCTGGATCTGGCCATGGATGGGAGCGATAATCCATCTTTCGCAAAGATCTAAAACAACTGGAAAAATAACAAACAACAAAAACAAACTCTCACTAGGGGAGACGAAAACTCTCACAAGGAGAGTCACTCCGTTATTCAACGGAACAAACAGACACAGAGACGAAATAAACAGAAAGAAAAAGAAAAACAAACGACGAACAGTGTTCTCAAGAAGCCGTGGAAGCAGCAGTCGAGGACCGACCCGCCGTGGAGAATGAAGGGCAAAGGGTGAAGAGCAAGGGGGGAGGCCGACCCAGTATAAGCCTCCCCTTACCTGGAAACCAAGAAGCGGCTAGGTTTTTCGAGAGAGAGAGAAAGGGAAAGAGAGGGGCTAGGTTTTTTTGTGATTATTATAGTGAAGTTCAATAAGTTAACGAGGTCGGAGGAATCAAGAGGCCGAACAACTACTGAAATTCAGCAAGATTCTTTTGGCAAACAATTCCTAAATATTTGTAATTATATATTTATCATCTATGCTATGGACTACGAATAGGCAACTTTTCAACTTCTCTACTAGTCAAACCTTTTCAATTTTGTATATTCGTAGTAGTATTTGAATCAATTGGATTGTCAATATATTTCCGTTTTACTCCTCAAAACCAAATTAGCTTAAACAGAGAGATAATTTAAGCTTTCAAAAATAAAAATCTAACAAGATACCGACACTTTGAAATTGAATAGCAATTAATAATTGCGATGGCCCGGCAATTCATGATTCGCATGTCGCTATAAGCATTGGGAGCTAATAACTTTTTTTTGTTTGTTAAGTGGGAGCTAATAACTTTGCCACTTCTGTTCCACTACAACTTTGATTAATCGAACAAATAAATATAAATATTACTAGCAACAAAGCTCATCAAAACCGATTATCTTTTATCTTCTGAAGTTGCATTCTCAAATGCTCCAACTGTATGTCATTGAACAAGCCCGCCTGAATTTGATTAATTGAATCCCAAAAGCTCCAATTGTTAGTTGGCTGACCATTGCACGAGTTAATTGGCCAAGAGTATAATTTTAAGAATTTTGAAACTACAGAGGCGTTCTCTTACAAAACCGAACATGATTTCCGCGGCGCAAATAATAATATTGGGAATGGATTCTCACTTGGTACTTTTCTTCTAGCAGAGGGCAGCTGACAATATGAAGAGTTTGGAGGGAAGAAGGGATGGCCTCTCCTCTTTGAATGGACCTGAGCCGTCGACAGTAGTCTAGAGCGATCACCTTGAGAGAGGAGGGGAGTGGCTCCTCTTGTGTTGTTATGGATTCAATGTTGTCACAATAACGTATACGCAGCTCTTCAAGGGAAGTAAGGTGTTGAAGACCCCACCCGTCTAGTGATTTCATCTTCATAAATTCTAATTTGAGAAAGGTGATGGTGGAGGGGAGCGTCACTTCGTCTGAGATCTTATTACACCCACAAATGCTCAAGGTTCTGAGGGAGGTGAGTCGGTGGATAGGGCCTAATGACTTGAGATTTGGGATACCCCATAATTCAAGAGTGGTAAGAGATTGAGGAAGTAGTCCTTCTCCTTCGTCTGTTACACCCCACAAATGCTCAAGGCTGTAGCCACTATAAATATAGAGACTCGTAAGGGAATCCACATGTCCAAGCGGTGGCATTTCGTAGCAATTTTTACACCCTGCGATTCTCAGAGAAACCAGCTTCGAGAAGGAACGACGGCCAACCCAATCCGGGAACTTGGTACTCCTGTAACCCCTCAAAGTAAGATGCTCGAGCGTACAAGGAGGTTCAAGTCCTTCCAGTACTCTTAGCTCATGCTCTGAATCATATGCGTCATCGCCTTCCCAGCTCAACTCCAAAACTTTGAGATGCTTCTTCCCTTTTAGATTGCTCCGCGAAGCACCTTGAGCATTCACAATATTTTGAAGGTTCCAAATACGGAGCATCTTTGTCAACTTTGAGAGATCTTTCAACTCTTCGATAGAGCTCCAACAACTCCCTTTTCCAACAAAGAAATCTTCCAACTTCTGAAGCCTTGTCAATTTGCCCAGCGTTGGTGGCATCCCTTGCAACTTTGTGTTACGAATGTCAAGGAAGCATAGGTTGACGAGGTTGCATAGATCGGTTGGCAATTTATTGATAGATGTTCCAGATAGATTCAAAAAGTGCAAGAACTTCAAGTCAACAATTGAATCAGGTAACTCCTTTAGTTTCCCGCAACCTTCAAGCAACAGAGTCTCCAGATAACCCAGTTTAAAAACAACATCAGGCAATCTTTTGATGCTTGTCCCAGAAAGATCCAGATACCGCAAAAGCTTCAAGTTTCCAACAGATTCAGGAACCACCTCCATGCTATAGTGGTCGGCGAGAGACAATACTCTGAGGCATTTAGATGTTTCAAGTAAATGATGGACAGCTGTTTCCTCATACTTGTACCGCCTGGATGTTCTTATAGGTAAAAATGTTCGCAGTGACTTGCTTTTTTCAAATGGAGCATCAAATAGATATGACAAATGGCGAGTCCTTTCTGCCATCAAGCATGCACTATCTCTTTCAATTAAGTAGAAAAAATCTCCGGCAACATATTTAGCCAGATCATGAATGAGATCATGCATTACAAAGCACCCAGCCCTCATCACTCTTGCTTTTTGGAAAAACGATCTTGACAGGAGAGTATCGAAGCAATCGGTCCCAATTACTTCCATTGGTTTATTTCCTTTATGAGAAGCGAAAATACCGTGGGCCATCCACAATCTGACCAATTCATCAATTTTGAATTCATAACCCTTTGGAAATAAAGCACAATAAGCAAAGCATCTTTTATGACTTGATGGAAGACAACGATAGCTCAACCTTAATGCAGGAAGAATGCGACAATCTTCAAGATTCCATATCTCGCTTCTCAATATCCGCTCCCATTCTGTTGCATCCTTATTTTCACTCAGGAGACTTCCTAGAGCGTTCGCAGCTAGAGGCAAGCCTTTGCATTTGGTAGCCAATTTCCGTCCAATTGAAACCAGATCCGAATAAGCAGTTGGCTCTTCATCTCTAAAAGCACACCTTGCAAATACCAACCAACATTCATCTTCAGTTAACTCCTTCAAATAATAAGCACGAATGGTGGATGCAAGGGATGCCACTTTATTGCTTCGTGTAGTTACAATGATCCGACTACCCTGCAATCCATGCTTCAAAGGCATCAGTAATTTCTTCCAGGACTCCGAACTTTCGTTCCAGACGTCATCAAGAACAAGCAAAAATCTCTTCCCCATCAAAGCATCCCTGAGACTGGTCTGAAGAAGATCCGGAGTCATTTTGTCAATACCACAAATCCCAGGAGCAAATCCTTTCAGGATATTTTTTGTAACCAAGAAAACATCAGTTTCTTCTGAAACACAGATCCAAGCTTTGAGTTGAAACTTCTCTGATACTTCCTTCTGGCAGTAGACAAGCTGAGCAAGAGTGGTTTTCCCTAGGCCGCCTATACCCACAATAGCAATCACGCCCAAGCCATTCGCACCATTTGTTTCTTCTGACATCAACAACTTTGTAATAGCTTCCGTATCAGCTCCTCTGCCTTCCACCTCAGAATCGTCAACCAATGAAGTAGTTCTTCTTTCCAGAGGTAAGTTATGACCGTACACGTCAGCTTCTCGGCCACAGTCCCCCAGGCCCAGATTCTCCATCTCTTTCTTCCGTTGAGCGAGTCTCTCAAGGATCTCCTTCAACTTCTCCTCGACCTTGGTTCCGACCTTTACAACAACAGAAGAAGAGTCACTAGCTATCGCATGAGAGTCATAAGCAAGCAAGTCTTCGGCATCATAGACTTCATCCTTGAGCTCATCTAACCACGATTTAACATCAGGGTCGGTGATCTCCTTGTTCTCCGCGTCATCCAGCACCTTGTTCGAAATCTTGACGAGCTCACCGAGCAGCACCTTGTTTGGACCCAAGAAGCTCATTATCTGATTGACGATCTTCTCAAGAAACTCGTGCTCGTAGCTGAAATGTCAGAAACTAAAAGATTCAAACAATGAGATATTGGACATTGGTCCAGATGAGAGGGAAAGAGTGATTTTTTTAACAATCAAAATTCAAATGGACTAACTGTTCAATTCACATCTAGTAACTTTAAAGGTGATCAAAATACCTCCGGGCAACATATGATTCCCCTTTTAGCTTGCTAACTTTTTCCAGAGCTGACGTCCAAATCTTCACTCTGTCCTTTCCATATTTTTGTTCATGTTCATCCATCTTGTGACATCGCAATTCTGACGGGTCAACTTCATAGAAGATGGGGATAACACTCTGCTTCCTTTCCTCTTTGAATTTGAGTATAGTTACCAGCTCATCAAGACACGAATTGGAGGAAGCATAGTCTTTAGAGAATATGACGACAGAGAGCCTTGATCTTTCAATGGCTTTGACAAGACTAGTAGAAATTTCATCTCCGGTCCGGAGCCCTTCGGCATCTCTAAACACTCTGATTTTCTTCGCAATCAAGTTGTGATATAGATGATCAGTGAACTTGTGGCGTGTGTCTGGACCTCGAAAGCTGAGGAATACATCCCAGTCCCATATGGAGGTTTCTGAAAATTCCGTTATCATTTCCTGGCTAGGGCCTAAAATTCGTGGGAACCCAAGTCAAAACATGACAAAGATGAAGAAACGTAGTACCAGTTTAACAATACTTTTCACATCCAGGAGTAAGAGTAGAAGTAATTACTCACCGATAGTCTGCTGTTTCTTATGCATCATACTTCTTGGTGAAAGATTCATCGGCCTGAAGTTACATTCAAGAATTGAGATTAGGTACCAATTAAAGAGCTAATTTACCAAGATATCAGTTGAGTTTTTATTTTTAAGAGCAAGATGATATGTTATTGATTTTTTCTCTAAAACTCACTACTTGTCACCAACAAAAACAGGGGTAGACCATTGACGGCTTCTTCTTTCGATATCAAATAGAAAAATATTAGAATAGCTTATAATTAGAAAAATAGAAAACAACAAAATGTTAGAAATGATAAACTCAGGTGCAATGTTTGTCGGCCCATCCAGCTGTAGAAGGCAAATATTATACTCTTCATATTCATATAGACAAAGTCTTCGAGAATTAGCAATTATCAATAGAATTTCAAATTGGTGAAGAAGAAGCTATAATTATATCGATGTCGACATTAGTGAACAAGTCCCAAATGTTTCCGTCCGGGGCAAATTTAGCAAACAGAACCTGGAGGAGTGTTCCCCCAACCATTTCCCCAAACAAATGTCAACAACATCATCAATTATATTCCCATAAAAAAAACCCAACAACATACAAATTACTTGATGAATCATTCTATATTTGCATATAAAAAAACACATAATTAATCTAGACCACATACAAATCACATGATGATGAATGATTATTAAAAAAAATACCAAAGTGACGCACTCACTTGAAGAGTAGTAAGTAGATTAGATCCCACCCAAAAGCTCTTCTGACTTCTCTTACTTACGAAGCTAGATTGGTCTTGTCTCAAAGACAGCAAGCTTACTGGAGAAGTTGTGGAAGAGAGAGAAGAAGATACTTGGAAATATGTTATAGGGTCTTCTTCTCTACGAGTCAATAGTCTAAAGTAGGCCAATTTAATTTTAGGTCATATCATGTCCCAACATTTTAAGTAAACTTCGTAGTTGGTGTTCCAATTATTTCATCTCATTGGGATGTGAGAGTGAATTGGCCAATCACCTCTCTACGCCTGCCACATTTTGCATGTACGTTCGGGCACACGCGTGCCCTTAGATTGGTCCCGTGTCTCACGCATAATAATAATACTACAAGAGACTAGTCAAGAATAACTTTATCTTTTGCTTTGGTACCTCTTATTTTTATCTTTAAGGGTCATAAAATAGTTTAATATTAACTTTTTATTTTTCATCCAAAGAAACGACAAACTCACTCTCGTTCTTTTTTATTCATTCGGATTGTGAATTTGAGAATGAATGTTTTTCTTCTTATTCAAGTTATCCAGTGTATTACAAAGTTACAAATATATATACAAACATGACATAGGGAAAAGAGTAAAAGAAGACAACTATATCTATCTACGATAAAGGCAAGACATCCTTTTATGTAATGAAGACAAAGTGAGAGCCTAGAAGAATAGGAGGCCGTTGCAGAGGAGCCGTTGGTGAAGCAAAGGCAGGAGATGGGCTGGATTGGTGAAGGGCCCATGAAGGTCCATAAGAAAGATCATGAAGGTCCATTAGGAGAATTCTCAACACTCCCCCTCAAGTTGGGGAAAAGATATCTCGGATACCCAACTTGTTTGTTAGATAGTTGAATTATGGAAATCCAAGAGATTTGGTGAAGACATCCGCGATTTGTTCTTTGCTAGGAGTATAAGGAGTAGCAATAATTCCCTCTTGAACTTTGTCGCGAACATAATGACAGTCAATTTCTATGTGTTTCGTTCTTTCATGGAACACCGGGTTGGCAGCGATGTAGATAGCGGCCTTGTTATCGCAATGTAGAGGCATGGGACATTGAACATCAAATCTGAGTTCGGTCAGCAGACTTCGGATCCATACCAACTCTGTTGTAGCAGAGGACATGGCCCGATATTCGGATTCGGCAGTTGATCGGGAGACAACCTTCTGGCGTTTTGATTTCCATACAACAGGATTTCCACCAACGAATACGCAATATCCAGTAGTTGATCGCCCATCACCAACTCGTCCTCCATAATCTGCATCAGTGAAGGCACACACACTTAGTTGATTATGCCTCTGCATTAGAATACCACGACCTGGTGTGTTCTTTAAGTATTTCAGAATGCGATTCATTATTCTGAGATGAGCAATTCTTGGAGAATGCATAACTTGACTAATCAAGCTAACAGAGAACGCTATGTCAGGCCTAGTGATGGTCAAATAGATTAACTTCCCTACAATCCGTTGAAATTGGTTTATGTCAGCAACAAGTTCTCCTTCGTTATTAGAAATCTTAATGTTAGGTTCAAGAGGAGTTTTAAAAGGAGCAGCTCCTAATTTCTTGGTTTCCTTCAAAAGATCAATGACATACTTTCGTTGATTTAAAAACAACCCTTTAGAGGAGTAAGCAAGTTCAACTCCAAGAAAATACTTCATTTTGCCTAAGTCCTTCATATCAAAACGTTTTTTCAGTTCATTTTTCAATTCAGAAATGAGCAGATTATTATCACCTGTGATGAGTATGTCATCAACGTAGATAAGGATGATGATCTTACCTTTAAGTCCAGAGGAAATGAATAAGCTTGAATCTGAGTAGCACTTCTTGAATCCCATGTCAATTAGTTCCCCACTGATTCTATTATACCAAGCACGTGGAGATTGTTTTAATCCGTAGATAGATTTGTGAAGTTTACATACCTGGTTTGATGTAGCAGAGGTGATTCCAGGAGGTAAAGTTAAATAAATTTCTTCTTCCAGCTTCCCTTGTAGGAAAGCATTCTTCACGTCCATGTGCTCTAAATTCCATCCAAGATTGACTGCAATAGAAATCAAGATACGAATTGTGCTCATTTTCGCAACTGGTGCAAAGGTTTCACTATAATCAATCCCTTGAGATTGAGTGAAACCTTTAGCTACCAATCTTGCCTTGTATCTTTCAATAGAACCATCACTGTTATGTTTAATTTTGTAAATCCATTTACAATCAATTGGTCTCTTTCCTTTTGGAAGATCACAAATGGTCCAAGTTTTATTTTTCTCAAGAGCACTGAGTTCTTCCTTCATAGCATTTCTCCATTCATCATATTTTAATGCTTCATCAAAATTTTTTGGTTCTGAAACACTATCAAGAGAACTAATAAAAGCCTGATGTTTAGGTTTGATGTTCTGATAAGTAATATGATTTTCAATTGGATAGAAACCATGATATACTTTGAAATCTTTGAGTTTGGTACTTACCTGTTTGGGTCGAGTTGATCTTCTGACTTCTGGAAGCTGTGAAGCTTCTGCAGATTCTGCAGATTCTTGAAGATCTGCAATCTGATTTTGATCGTGTGTTGTTTCAGTTACTCTCTTCTGTCTTGTTTGATCAGGGTCATCTCGAAGGTTCTCATCATTCCAGGAGTCTTCGTCTGCTGCATTTGAAGATCTGCAGGTTTCTGAGCAGGAGTTTGAAGACCTGCAGGTTTCTGGGCAGGAGTTTGAAGATCTGCAGTTTTCTGGGCAGGAATTTGAAGACCTGCAACCTGCAGACCTGCAATTTTCTAAAAATGACAAGACAGGCATTGGTTTAGGTAGAACTTGATTACCTATACCACTTTTCTCCCCCTGAACATCATACACATTGTTTTTGGAGAAGAATGAAAGATGTTCCACGAATTTAACATCTCTTGAAACAAATTTTTGTCCAAGATCAGGGCTGTAACACTTGTAACCTTTTTGATTGCTTGAGTAGCCTAAAAATAGACACTTGATGGATCTCTTGTCGAGCTTGTCTCGTTTTCCTGCAGGAACATGAACAAAACAGCAGCAACCAAACACACGAACATAATCTAATTTTGGTTTTCTTTTCATCAAAACTTTAAAAGGTGATTTTCCATCTAAAACACTGCTGGGCAATCTATTAATGAGATGACAAGAAGTAAGAATAGCATCACTCCAATACCTCTTTTTTACTTGCATTTTGAACATCATGGCACGAACAACATCAAGTAAATGTCGATTTTTACGTTCAACAACCCCATTTTATTGCGGGGTATAAACACAAGAAGTTTGATGAATTATTCCTTGTTGCTTCACATAGTCTATAAATTCTTTCTTGTATTCGGTGCCATTATCAGGTCTAAGAATTTGAATCTTAGACTGAAATTGGTTGAGCACGATTTTGGAAAATTCCATAAAGGCACTAGACACTTCATTTTTATGTTTGAGTAGATAAATCCAAGTGCTCCTGCTGAAGTGATCTATGAAAGTAACAAAATATATAAAACCATCATAAGAGCTTAATGGAGCAGACCAAACATCAGAATGGACAAGTAAAAACGGTTTATTATAAACTGAATCAGATGCAACAAAAGGAATTCTACAGCTTTTAGCATAAGAGCAGCTGTCACATTGAACATCTCTATTATAGAATTCAGGGAACAATCTATTCAACACAGTTTTATTTGGATGACCTAGTCTAGAGTGCCAAAGATCATAAGAGTTGTCATCAGTGCGAGTAGCTAAAGCCTTAAGTTTGTTGCATATCAGATAGAGACCATTAACTAACTTTCCCTCACCAATCTTCATCCGAGTTGAACAGTCCTAAAATTCAACCGAATCAGCAGAGAAAATAGCAAGACAATTGAGTTGTTTGGTCAGTTTACTTATAGATAGCAGGTTATTAGCAAGTTTTGGGACATACAAAGACTCAATGGAATTTGATTCAGAAAACAGAGAAGTTAAACCACTTCCTTCAATAGGAATTTTCTTGCCATCAGCAATATAAATGAACTGATCATGAGATTTTTTAAAATCATTTATTAAGGATAGATTCTTGGCCATATGTTCGTTTGCTCCCGAGTCAACAATCCAGTAAGAATCACTACTGCATTTAAAAGTATTCAAGGCACATTCAGTAAAAGATTGTGCAGCAACAGGAGAAAAGTTCATACCTTCTCCTTGCACTTTGGAATTCTTTCCATCAGAGGAGCTTGCATCTCCCCCGATCTTCAAGTGCTGGAGAACTTTCTTGGTTATTTCCTCAATTGATGGAGTTGAGGTAGTCTCAGCAACATAAGCTGTCTGTTTGTCATTGTAGATCCTGTCTCTTTGTTGCTTCAGGTGCGGATGCAAGATCCAACACCTTTCTTTTGGATGACCGACTTTATTGCAGTGTTCGCATAGTATATTTGTCCTTCCAGTTCTTCCTCCACGGCCTCCACCACGAGCATTGGAACCTCCACGAAAGTTCATAAACCTTCTTGCAGCTTGGGCAGAGGCTTCATGATTGCTAGTGAAGGCACTGGTTTCCACATTACCTTCAGTTCTGGGAGCTGAACCCGTAACTCGTTTACGAGTTTCCTCCTTTTGGATTCTGGCACACACAGCATTCAAAGTTGGTAATTCAGCTGTTGTCAGAATCTGCTCTTGAAGGGATTCATATTCAGGGCCAAGTCCCATGAGGATCTTAAAAATTTTGTCCTCGTCATCTCTTCTTTGCAGAATTGCAGGGTCGATGGAGGCAGGTCGAAGCATGGTTAATTCATCCCACATTACCTTGAGTTTACCAAGGTAATCAACAAAGGTTTTGTCCCCTTTATTGAGCTCATCTATATTCTTCTTCAATTCATAGACTCTATAGAGATTTTCTTCATGTGAATAGAGATCTTTCAGAGAATCCCACAGATCTTTAGCACTCTTGGCAAAGTTAAACAGATTGTGAAGACTTACATCGATGGAGTTCATAAGCCACGACAAGACCAAGTGGTCATTCATACTCCACTCCTTGAAGTCGGGATCGGTTTTTGGTGGAGCTGGCAAGCTGCCATCGATGAACTCCAGCCTGCCGCGCCCACTAAGAGTAATATTGATTGCATTCGACCAAGCCAGATAGTTTGTGCCATTGAAGGACACAGTAGTAATCTTCAAGCTGGTGTTTCCTTCAAACTCAGCAAGTCTCTTGAAGTAGTTCTTCCCTGGAGTTGTTTCGACAATCACAGGGGAATCAGTAGCATGGCTAGAGCTTTCATTGGTAGCCATGAAGTGTAGTTTTTTGATTTAGCAAGATATTAACAACCTTGCTCTGATACCATGTGAATTTGAGAATGAATGTTTTTCTTCTTATTCAAGTTATCCAGT
>SOPF01024760.1:13139-67515 GCA_012979155.1 Hypericum perforatum | reverse complement strand
GGCAGGAGATGGGCTGGATTGGTGAAGGGCCCATGAAGGTCCATAAGGAAGATCATGAAGGTCCATTAGGAGAATTCTCAACACGGATTGACAACTAGAAAATGGCTGGACTTTGCTTACCTGTAATCCAACTAAAATGTGTTGCGTTCTTATATAGTAAAATATAAATGTTTATTCTCATCATTTACATCCGGTTAATATTTAACGAAAACTAGATAAATTTTTAATGAAAAGAATTGAAGAATAGTATCATATATACAAAAATATTATAGATATATCATTATTAATTAGAATCCTAAAAATACAAAATATAAGTATTAAAATTATTCACAAAAAATATTATATAATGCCTAAAATCATGATTTTTTTTAAATAACTAACAAATTATATTACATTCAAAATTAAAACCCTAAAAACAAATAATATTTAACTCAAAATTACATTTTTTTCAAAATTCAAAATTCTTGTCACAAAAATCAGTACTAAATAGAATCAAGGTAATACTCTACTGCTGAGTTATATCCCTTCTCCCCATTGAGAAATAGAATGAACTAATATTAATACAAATAGTTGAGAAACTCAATGCCAATATTCTTTAGCAACTTGGAGTTCGATAGTGATTGGTTTATGAGATTGAAGTTCTTCCTATAAGGGACCCATGTTTATATTAATTTGTTGTAGGTAGCATAGTTTTTAAATCGACGGTCTGACCGGTTGGATTACGAATCGCTCAATAATCTGGCCAGAAAACTATAATCAATACGGTTACCTAACGAATTGCCCGAATTCCAGTCGGGCCGGATGGTACAACAGGAAAATCCAGTCGAGTCAGATGGTTCACCAAGAAAATATACAATCACTTATAATTTTGTCTTCTATTCGAGACTATCCATTTATATGGATATTTTATTTGGTGTATTTTATAAAAATTGGTATGTTTATATGTTATTTTTTAACTTATTGTGTTATTATTAGTTTATTATATAAATTATTTATCTATATAACTATATATATTTCAAAAAATATAAAAAAAATAATCTGGTCTGACCAGTGATTCGACCGGTCGGACCAATCTGACCAGAAATTGCCCAATAAAGTAAGTCGATTTCCAGGTCGTTTTTAAAAACTATGGTAGGTTGTTCAAGGAAGGACTAATCTAGTGTTTCCCGAAAAATAAAAAGGCTGTGAAATTCTTGATCAGAAGAATATGGGAATGCTTGAAAACTAATTAAGAATACAATCAGAGAAGCGCCCTCCCATAATTCACGAATGACTCTGGCTTTGTGTGCTATCTAAGCTTTTTAATCTGATAATCTATATACCAGATTTTTTTCACAATACGATTGTTGCAATTTGAGACACCAGAAAATAATTAGAAAGGAATTTTTTTACTGTATTTAAATTTTATAAAGAGATGCCAGATTTTGTGATTTTTTTAGTGGTTTTGTTAAAAAAAAAAATCATCGACAGGAGGAGCAAAGTGCCTTTAGATCTATATTCATCAAAATCTTGAACAACAGAGATCAACTAAATCTCCTTCCAAATCATCAAAGTACTCGTCCAATAGAAACAAAAAAAAGTACATGTCCAATGTGTGCGGTGACGTCGTCTTCCAAAAGAAAAGAGATACAATTCTTAAAAGATCCTCTCTTCAACTCAAATCTAAAGAAGAGCATAATTAAAATACTAATCCGCAGGACGAGAATAAAGTAAATACAGTAAGTTCATCATACAATATATAATAAACATGAATATTCAACAAGCTCAACTAATAATCAACATTAAGTTAATACAGCGCAAGTTCTTCTTTTATTCCATCCCTTCTCACACCTTGTTCCTTCTCTTCCTACAACAAAATGATTTAATACCATCAATCATAAGAATTTTGAAAACTGAAATTTGTGTCACATTTGGGACTCACGTATATTCCACACTCCTTCACAACATCATTAGAATCTATAGAAGCATCCTAATATTCATTTCTGTCAGGAATGCTAATTTTCAACAGGAAACCAGTTTCCGAATCTGACCACACTTCCTCAATCTTGCAAAATAGTTCCAAAGGACCGATTCTGAGCCATAAACTGAGGTCATTGACATCAGGATGTCTAATAACAACTCAACTGGAACGCTTGAGATCAAAACTGACATGAGTATCAGGAACCGATTTCCGAATCCAGAAAGAAACGTAAGTATTTGTCGCTTCGGTAGTAGAAGCATCTCGGAATCTTCAATCCAGAGAGAGAGAGAGGTAGAGATAGAGAAGGTACCAAGAAGGTGGCTTTGACTATCACTTCGATGCTATCACCATGGAAACAAACAAATTTCAAAGTTGGTTGCATGCAACCAAATGAGATAATTTCTTATATTGCCTATTCTCTACAAAAGCCGCATTCAACAAGATATACGAGTCAGTCGATACTTGCAAATTGCAAATACAATACAATGCCATAGATAATAAATACATAATCTAATGACAGAAAAAAAAAAAAGTGTTTGCAATGCACTTACCATGTCTCTTGTTAAGATTTGAAGAGCATCTTCGTGAAGATATTCTACTCCGTTCCCAGGGTTCTCTCTCGGATTACCGCCGTACAATATCCCTTCCCATACTTTGTGTAAGATCATGCATCCACAGACTTTCATTTTGTATTTTCACAAGACACCTATATTTAAGGATACTAATACCAGATTTTGGGTTGAAACCAAAGCCGCTTAAAGTTTCCTCCACATGTTCGAATTCGTATCCTCTGAAGAAACATGAACCGTCTAGAAATCTCTTCTTCATTGTATTCCAAGCAACTGTAATGACATTGAGTGTCCATGCTTTTCTTGTATGCATCCATGGCAAATTTCCGTTCATCTACATCCTTTCTAAACAAATGAGAACCAATTATTTCCAATGCAGATGGAATTCCCTTGGCATAACTTCATACCTTTGTTGAGACATCTTCATATCCCCTTTAGGCTCATTGCTTCTGAAAGAATTCAAACAAATTAGTTTGAGAGCCTCCTCCTTTTCGAGTTCTTTCACCTTGCAAATCTTTTCAATCCCATGACTTCTTAGTAGTTGTTTGTCCCTTGTCGCTGCTACCAGGCCCAAATCAATCGCATCTGCCGGCAATGACTTAAGTTGGTCCAAATCATCCTCATCGTCAAGAACTAAAACGAATAAACGATCGTTTCTTTTGGAGCCTCTCTTTCATTACAACACTCCCGACATCGTCAAGAACTTGGCATACGCAAGGGGATACAGAAAAACTTGGCCGGAAGACGCCAGCCTGCTTGGCGAATGCTAGAAACCTGAGGCAGAGAGAGGTGCCCTGTTATCGCGCTAGATTGACGACTAATTTTTTTAAAGGTAAATACAACGCCTAGTTAAAATATCAACCAATAATTAACAAAAATAACAACAACAAAAAAAAATGCGTACCATAGGAAAATTTTGGGCTGCTTCAGAAACGCCTTCTCAGTCTACCACCACCCAAAAATGCGTACCATAGGAAAATTAAACTTTTCAACTTCTCTATTTGTCAAATCTTTTCAAGTTTGTATATTCTTCATAGCAATATTTGAATCAATTGGACCGTCAACATATTTCCAATTTACTCTTCAAAATCAAAATAGCTTTAACCGTGAGATAATTAAAGATTTTATAAATAAAAATCTAACAAGATACCGGCACTTTGAAATCTGATAGCAGCCACAGTGTCTTCGATACTACATTAGGAGCTGATAACTTTGCCACTTCGGTTCCACTAAAACTTTGATTAATCGAACAAATAAATATCACTAGCAACAAAGCTCATCACAACCGATTATCTTTTATCTTCCGAAGTTGCATTCTCAAATGCTACATGATCCCCTTCCTTTGGTACTTTTTGATAAAATGAAGGTGATTCCTGCTAACAATAATGGTTCTCATCATCTTTGCACTGTGGCAAGTGCCAGCCAAGATACGACCCCTAATAGAGACATTGCCGGTGAAAGGGCATTTCTTGTCAATGTAAGTTCCTGACACATCAGGACAGGAACAAGTCAGATAACCATAGTCATTCTGTTTGGAAAACAGCTTAGTAAACATATCTGAGACCAAAGCAAATCAATGACTAAGTGAAAACAAAACTGTAACTATCTATCGAATTCACCAAACAAAACTGGCTCAGCCTCGAAGCAACATCCAATCTAATACACGAAAAAAAAGGGCCAACCTTCGATAGCTTCCCAACCCGACACTCTTAAGTAACGGTTCCCGCCCTTACCGACTTCTTCGAGCTGCACCCAGTCCCAATCACAACTTCTCAATTAACACCCAAACCCTAAAATCATCACTCAAATCAACCAATAATTAACAAAAATAACAACAACAAAAAACAAGGGCGGACCATAAGAAAATTTTGGGCTGCTTCAGAAACGCCCTCTCAGTCTGCCACAATAAATAAATAAATAATATTAAAAATTGAAAGAAGGAGATGGATTGCTACGTAGAGAGGAATAGAGAGAGACAGAGACAAACCTGCTCGCCTCGGCCATGGTGAAAAAAAAACTAAACATATCTATTTAATTCACTTTTGTACTTTTCTTTTAGCAGAGGGCACCCTTCAATATGAAGACTTTGGAGGGCAGAAGGGAAGGCCTCTCCTCTTTGAATGGAACTGAGCGTTGGACAGTTCATTAGCTCGATCACCCTGAGAGAGGAGGGGAGAGGCTCCTCTCGTGTTGTTATGGATTCAATGCTGTAACAACCAATTATATGCAGCTCTTCAAGGGAAGTAAGGCGTTGAAGACCCCACCCGTCTAGTGATTTCATCTCCATTATTAGTTCGAATTTGAGAAAGGTGATGGTGGAGGGGAGCGTCACTTCTGGGATCTTATCACACTCCAAAATGCTCAAGCTTCGGAGGGATGTGAGTCGGTGGATAGGGCTTAATGACTTGATATTTGGGATAACCGTTAATATAAGAGTGGTAAGAGATTGAGGCAGTAGTCCCTCCTCTCCTCCTTCTTCGTCTGTTACCAGCTTCTCCAGGCTGTAGCAACAACAAATCTCAAGTGTTTTCAGAGTTGTGAGGTGTTGAAGTCCCTTGTAGTCTAGGCTTTTCAAACCATCAAGGAATCCAATGTGAAGAGTGGTGAGCGTGGGAGGCAACAACATTCCCTCTTCTGGGAAGGATTCAGTTTCATCAAAAGAGTAATTCTCATACGTTAGAGATGAAAGAGACGGCAGTGCTTGTAAGTTCCACTCCTTCCGCCGCTCCATCAGCTTCTTGCATCCGGAAATTGTCAGTGATTCTAATTTGGAAGGCAGTCCTCCGTCTGGAAACGACTCCAGCTCAGGGCATTCCTGAAGCACCAAATCCACGAGGCAAGGGAGACCCGACTTCATCTGCTCTGGCAGTGACTTGAGTTTTTCTAGATATTGTAACTCCAGTCTGGGCAGAGTTGGAGAAGCTAACTCACACTTGGGAAAACAAACCACTTCTGAACAACCAGAGATGGAAAGGGTATTAAGCCACTTAAAGTGCTCAAGAACTCCTCCCAATTGACTACATGAGTCGGTACTCTGATATCCAGATGCCAAATCACAACCTTCAAAACTAAGTCGGTTCAGATCAACAATCCTTTCACCCAAAGTTCGTCGAATGTCTCCCAACAATTGATCAAGAGATGAAGTATTGATTCCAGAAAGACAAAGAAAACGAACACGGCTTTTGTCCTTGACCATCACACTAACAATTACACTAGCACTTGGAGATGAAGCCACAAGTTGGTCACATCTTTGGATCTCAAGCTCCTTAAGAGAAGGCAATTCACCAGGCAAAGCACTCTCAAGTTTGGGGCACTTTGATAGACATAGCTTTTCAAGACTTGGAAAAGCTCCATCGTGTTGTGCCCATGTTATCCACTCGCTCATCCCTTCAAAATGCAGAACCTTGAGGGACTTAAACGTTGGCTTATCATTTGCAGGCAGGGAACTACCATAGAAACTAGAACCAACAACCATAATGCTATCACATCCAGAAATATACAGACTCGTAAGGGAATCCACATGTCCAAGCGGTGGTATTTCGTAGCAGTTTTTGCATCCTTCGATTCTCAAAGAAACCAGCTTCGAGAAGGAGCGATGGCCAACCCAATCTGGGAACTTGGTACTCATGTAACCCCTCATAGTAAGATGCTCGAGCGTACAAGGAGGTTCGAGTCCTTCCAGTACTCTTAGCTCATGCTGTGAATCATCTGCGTCATCGCCTTCCCAGCTCAACTCCAAAACTTTGAGATGCTTCTTCCCTTTTAGATTGCTCCCCGAAACACCTTGAGCATTCACAATATTTTGAAGGTTCCAAATACGAAGCATCTTTGTCAACTTTGAGAGCTCTTTCAACTCTTCGATGGAGCTCCAAGAACTCCCTTTTCCAACAAAGAAATCTTCCAACTTCTGAAGCCTTGTCAATTTGCCCAGCATTGGTGGCATCCCTTTCAACTTTGTGTTACTAATGTCAAGGAAGCATAGGTTGACGAGGGTGCATAGATCGGTTGGCAATTTATTGATAGCTGTTCCAGATAGATTCAAGAAGTGCAAGAGCTTCAAGTCAACAATTGAATCAGGTACCTCCTCTAGTTTCCCGCAACCTTCAAGCAACAGAGTCTCCAGATAACACAGTTTAAAAACAACATTAGGCAATCTTTTGATGCTTGTCCAAGAAAGATCCAGATACCGCAAAAGCTTCAAGTTTCCAATAGATTCAGGAATCTTCTTCATGCTGCGGTAGTTGGTGAGAGACAGTACCCTTAGGCATTTAGATGTTTCAAGTAAATGATGGACAGCTGTATCCTCATATTCAAAACCCCCGTACCACCTGGATGTTCTTATAGGTAAAAATGTTCGCAGTGACTTGCTCTGATAAATGTCTGCACATTTTTGCGAGGTTTCAAATCGAGCCAATTGATATGAAAAATGGCGAGCCTTTTCTGGCATCAAGCGTGCATTATCTATTTCCAGTAAGTAGAAAAAATCCCCGGCAACATATTTAGCCAGATCATGAATGAGATCATGCATTACAAAGCAGCCGGGAGTCACTCTTGCTTTTTGGAAAAAAGATCTCGACAGGAGAGCATCGAAGCAATCAGCCCCAGTTTCTTCCATTGGCTTATTCCCTTTACGAGAAGCAAAAATACCATCTGCCATCCACAATCTGACCAATTCATGAATTTCGAATTCATAATCCTTTGGAAATAATGCACAATAAGCAAAGCACCTTTTATGACTTGATGAAAGATAACGATAGCTCAACCTTAATGCAGGAAGAATGTGACAATCTTCTAGATTCCATATCTTGCTTCTCAATATCTGCTCCCACTCTGTTGCATCCTTTTTTTCACTCAGGAGATTTCCTAGAGCATTCGCAGCTAGAGGCAAGCCTCCGCATTTGGCAGCCAATTTCCGTCCAATTCTTTCCAGATCCAAATAATCAGTTGGCTCTTCATCTCTAAAAGCACACCTTGCAAATACCAGCCAACATTCATCTTCACTTAACTCCTTCAAATAATAAGCACTAACAGTAGATGCAAGGGATGCCACTTTATTGCTTCGTGTAGTTACAATGATCCGACTACCCTGTAATCCATGTTTCAAAGGCTTCAGTAAGTTCTTCCAGGACTCCGAACTTTCGTTCCAGACGTCATCAAGAACAAGCAAAAATCTCTTCCCCATCAAAGCATCCCTGAGACTGGTCTGAAGAAGATCCGGAGTCATTGAGTCAAGACCAAGAACCCCAGGAGCAAATCCTTTCAGGATATTTTTTGTAACCAAGAAAACATCAGTTTCTTCTGAAACACAGATCCAAGCTTTGAGTTGAAACTTCTCTGATACTTCCTTCTGGCAGTAGAGAAGCTGAGCAAGAGTGGTTTTCCCCAAGCCGCCCATACCCACAATAGCAATCACGCCCAAGCCATTCGCACCATTTGTTTCTTCTGACATCAACAACTTTGTAATAGCTTCTGCATCAGCTCCTCTGCCTTCCACCTCAGAATCGTCAACCAATGAAGTAGTTCTTCTTTCCAGAGGTAAGTTATGACCGTACACGTCAGCTTCTCGGCCACAGTCCTCCAGGCCCAGATTCTCCATCTCTTCCTTCAGTTGAGCGAGTCTCTCAAGGATCTCCTTCAACTTCTCCTCGACCTTGGTTCCGACCTCAGCAACAACAGAAGAAGAGTCACTAGCTATCGCATGAGAGTCATAAGCAATCAAGTCTTCGGCATCATAGACGATATCCTTGAGCTCATCTAACCACGATTTAACATTAGGGTCGGTGATCTCCTTGTTCTCCGCATCATCCAGCACCTTGCTCATAAAGATGAGGGAACTCTTGAGCTTCCGGAGCAGCTCCTTGCCGTTGGAGTTGGGGGCCTTGAACAAGTCCCAAATTTTTTCGTCTGGGGCTAATGTACCAAACAGGACTTGGAGGGCACCAGAGAGGAATGCTCCCCCAACCAGTTCAGCAGCCATGGGATTTTTTCCTGCCCCAGAATCCCCAAACAAATGTCAACAAATTATATTCCCATAGAAAACCCAACACCATACAAATTACTTGATGAATCATTGCATATTTGCATAAAAAATACACGTAATTAATCTAAACCACATACAAATCACACGATGATGTATGATTAAAAAAAAAATACCAAAGAGACGCACCTGAAGAGTAGTAAGTAGATTAGATCCCACCCAAAAGCTCTTCTGACACTTTCAAAAAAAAAAAAAGCTCTTCTGACTTCTCTCACAAAGCTAGATTGGTCTTGTCTCAAACACAGCAAGCTTAGTCAACGACAGAACAACAGCTCATCTCATCTCATATTCCAATATTTTAAGTATTCCAATTATCTCATCTCATTGAGATGCGCGCGTGGATTGGCCAATGACCTCTCTACCCCTGCCACATTTTGCATGTTCGGTACGGTCACACGCGTGTCCTAAGATTGGTCCCGTGTCTCACGCGGGAATGGATACCCTGCCAAGGATTGATATCCTCCCTATATAGGGAGGAGGCTAAATGTGTAAATTACCCATTACTCAATCACCTAATGTTTCTCTCTCCATTAATTATATTTTACTAACTGCCCACTAATTTTGGAAGTTGAAAAGTCATCACCTATTTTTATGCCATAATTATCTCTCTCTCATTAACCCTAAAATAAACCATCCAACTTCTCATTCTTTTTTTGACTTTTCAATTTTCAACCACGTCTTCAATGTTTTTTTCATTACTGGTTTGGTTGATATGCATTGCTGGTTTGCTTTATTGCATGACCGGTTCAGTTGATTGTATTGCTGGTTCAGATAGTTGTATTACTGGTTTGCTTGGTTATATTAGTGATTTGTTTGGTTATATTACTGGTTTGCTTGCATTGCTTGTTTTGTTGGTTGCATTGCTGGTTTGTTTGGTTGTATTGCTGGTTTCATTGGTTCTAATGCTGGTTTGAGGGGTTGCATTACTGGTTTAAGAGATTGAATTACTGGTTTTTTTTGTTGCATTAATGGTTTGTTCAGTTGTGTTACTGGTTTGTTTTGTTGCATTGGTGGTTTATTTGGTTACATTGCTGGTTCAGTTGGTTGCATTGCTGGTTTGTTGGTTGTATTGCGGGTTTCATTGGTTCCAATGCTGGTTTGAGGGGTTGCATTACTGGTTTAAGGAATTGAATTACTGGTTTTTTTTGTTGCATTAATGGTTTGTTCAGTTGTATTACTGGTTTGCTTTGTTGCATTGGTGGTTTATTTGGTTGCATTGCTAGTTCAGTTGGTTGCATTCGTGGTTTATGTGGTTGCATTGCTTGTTCAGTTGGTTGCATTGCTAGTTTGTTTGGTTGTATTGCTGGTTTCATTGGTTGCAATGCTGGTTTGAGGGGTTGCATTGGTGGTTTATGTGGTTGCATTGCTTGTTCAGTTGGTTGCATTGCTAGTTTGTTTGGTTGTATCGCTGGTTTCATTGGTTGCAATGCTGGTTTGAGGGATTGCGGTTTGAGGGGTTGCATTGCTGGTTTAAGGGATTGAATTACTGGTTTTTTTGGTTGCATTGCTGGTTTCACGAGACCGACGAGGCGGAGGAATGTGAACAGTTTTTGTTCAAATTTTCTTTTGCTAATTAATTGCTGGTTCAAAATTTAAGAATCCCTAAAAATAGTAATCATTATCTAAAAAGTAGGAACTACTACCTAAAAAGTAGGAAACATTAATTATTAAGATTTATTAGTTTTGAGCAAAAGTCTTAAATGCCCTTGGTAATTAATAGCCATTAGATCAGAATATTTAAGAATATATTCCGATCTAATGGCCCAAATCATAGTTCTTATATAGGGAGAATTTTAATCCTTGGCACCCAATCCAATCTCGTCTCACGCATAACATTACAAGAGACTAGTCGAGAATAACTTGTTTTGCTTTAGTACCTCTTATTTTTATCTTCAGTCATAAGATAGTTTAATATTAATTTTTTATAAGGATAACTTTGGCTACCTTTTTTCATCCAAAGGAAAAATAAATGCCTATTCTCATCGTTTTCATTACACAACTTTCCAAATTAAAAGATTTCGGTATTAACAAAAACAATGCCTCTTTTAACTTCTCACGCAAAAATGTTTCTTTAACTACTTTGGTAGATGATAAATTGTCTCTCTTCACATCAAAGGAGAAATAAATATCAAAGAATATTGGAATTTGATTCAAATAAGTAAATTCGAGAAGTAATAAGTAAAATTTTTTGGCATATCATTCCTTGATATTTGTAATTATGTATTTATCATCTATGAATAATGACAACTTTTCACATTCCTGTGAGTCAACCTTTTCAAATTTATTTTTTTTTGGCAATACGTTAGTAGATTGGACAGTTGACATATTTCTGTGTTACCCTTCAAAGCCAAAATAGTTTTAACCATGAGATAATTGAAACTTCACAAATAAAATATAACAACATACCGACACTTTGGAAATCTTCGAAGTGACAACAACCAACGTATCTTCGATGCTACAGTAATGACAATTGATTTGTCCTATTATTCATGATTTGCATGTCGCTATTAGTATCTAGGACTTACAACTTTGCAACTTCTACTGAGTCACAAACAATTAATTGATCTTGTAAAATTGCATTCTCAAAATAATCCAACTCAATTCAATCATGAGAACAAACCTACCGGAATTTACTTGAATTGAGACCCCTTAGTTCCAATTTTTAATTGACTGACCATTGCACGAGTTAATTCAGTTGACCAAGAGTAAAATCTTAAAGAAATCTGAAACTTCAAAACGTTCTCTTACAAGACCAGGCATGAACTCGGGGATGCAAATAACATTGAGAATGGATTCTCACATGCCTGTCAGCCTCCAGGCGGAGATGACTTTCAAGACGTTGAATCTCACAGTTTTAGATAACAGCCTGGAAGGCTGGTTTCAGATCATCGAAATCAGAGATCGGACATTCAAGGAAGAACAAGCACAAATAACAATTAGACAAACAATAAGGAAATATGAATGATTTGATTTAACAATAACCTGCATTGCCCAATGATGACACGGTCCCCTTCTTTGACGCAGAAGCATGGTGCCACCTGAGCTGGAATGTTGGAACAAGGAGCAAATAGCGTTTAGATCTTCATTCATTAGAATCTTATAGGTAAACTGAAACCCCCTCCAAATCATCAAAATCTTATAGGCAAGAACGTCTTGCAAAAGATAAGATACATAATCTGGAGGGGATCCTCTGTTCAACTCAAATCTAATCTAGAGGCCATACCAAATTATATCAAGTCTAATTGAACTCTATTCTATGAGATCTATAATTCCAATAGCTAAGCAACAGAGAACTATAGAGAAGATTTTGATTAGTGTTCCTAAAAAGTTTGACCTGGTTGTTGCTATGATTGAAGAAACTAAAGATATGTCAACCTTTGGAGTACAAAATTTGATTGCTTCTTGACAAGCTTACGAGCAAAGATTGGCAAGACACTTAGAAAAATCAGTTGAAAGTGCCTTGAAATCGAAACTGATTTTTGACTCCAAGAGTCACGAGCAAGTTTCGATGAGTATTGCTCCTAAGAAGGATGAATCCTTTAGAGGTCGAAGATATGGTAGAGGAAGAGAAAGATGATATATTTCAAGGAGGAAAAGTAGAGGAAGATTGGTTATGACAACAAGCAAAGTGAAGAATGATCAACAAGAAGATGTCATGTTTGTGATAAAGTTGGTCATCTTGCTAAATATTATTGGTATAATGATAATAGACCAATATGTCATAATTGTGGAAAACTTAGTCATATAAAAAAAGATTGCAGAGTGAAGGTTGATCAAAAAGCTAGTACAATTGAGGAGAAACAAAGTGAAAGGAGGCCAATTTAATTTTCCACCTCCCATCTGCACAGACAGGGTCCTCTTTTTTCAACGCCGGGGGAAAGTAGCCAATCCCATCATTCATGTCAATGTAAGTTCCTGATGCAGCAGAACAAAAAAGTCAGATAACATGCAGCACGTTATTCTTTTCGGAAGATAGCAGAGTACTAAACAAATCGATGACCCTAGACAAAAAACAACTAAAAAGATTAGAAACAATGGCAAGCTAAATTGACGTCATTTGCACTCGGTGCAAAAGCAGCATCTAAGACTCCTCTGATCATAAGAGAAACTGCTATTGATCTTCATTTTTCATTCAAATGTTAGTCAGACTAAATTATGTTCTCTACCAGAAAACAGTGCGATACTATTAACTTCCTTAGTTCCTTTATGTTGTTCATTCTCAGTCGGGCGAAAGTGGATAAACTTGAAAAGCATCATCATCTATCGTCTACGATCGAACACTGCCAAGACAAGCAAGAGTCATTGCGTTGAGTGACACAAACTCATTCCGAGCATAGGAACATTGTTGCATTCCCTCAGATCACACCAATTACAACAATACGTACAAATTCCCGATTCCGACAAAAAAAACTAACCTTCGATAGCTTCCCTGGGGGTCTTGAATCCCAACCCGATACTCTTAAAGTAACGGTTGCCTCTTCCCCTTCCCCGACTTCTTCGAGCTGCACCCAATCCCACACCTCTATTTAATTAATATACCCAAACACCCAAAACCCTAAAATCATAACTCAAACCAACCAATAATTAACCAAAAACAAAAAAAATGCGTACCATAGGAAAACTTTGGGCTGCTTCAGAAACGCCTTCTCAATCTACCACCACCCCAAAAAAACAAAATAAAGAGTTTAAAAAAAAGTGTAATTAAGAGTCGAAACGAAGAGATCGAAGAAAAAAATGAAGGGAGAGAGAGAGAGAGAGAGACCTGCTCGGCCATAGTGGAGTGCCGTTTAGCGGTCGGAGAAGGGGACGGCGGTGGGGGATTACGGCGGACGACGGCAAAGAGACCGATTTAGGATTTAATGGTTTAGAATTAATGGGCCTGGGTCTTAGGGAAACTAGTTGGGGGCCTCTTTATTCTAATGGGCTCGCCTGATATATTAAAACTTTCTCCTTTAAAGCACTCTTTTTTTCTTTTTATCAGCTCCTCGGAGTTTTTTTAATATCTAGGGTCGATTAATGAGCTGTTTTTTTCAATATTGTCTTCAATGTTTTCATATTTAAAATAATGTTATATCTAATCAATTCAAAAATTTTATTACTTAACAAGTCTCCAGAACGAAATTAAGGCAGAGACCAGCCAGTGGTACACATTTCGTTGAACAATGTCGGACAATATTTAGAGATAATTTTTCTAGTTATAATTTTCCTAATGATGTATTTTTCAATAATAATAATTAATACTAGAACAAAGTCTATTATCATTGAAACCAAGTTCATGCTAATGGGCGGGAAAGAGCACATTTGACCCAACAGAGAACAGGGGGACCCCACATGATTAGGGTGACCAGACCACACTCATCATGGTGTCCGGTGCCTTAAATAAGTGAAACATGGCTATGTTGCCCACTTCTCAATATATAATACCAGGTTTTAAAAAATGTGGTTCAACCGGTAGTTTACATGAAAAAACGGTAACCTAACCGCTCAATTTCCGGTCAAACTGGGTGATTTTCCCAGAAAATCGAGATGGACCGGGTGATTCGAAAAAAAATTTTATATTTTTATATTTTTTTTTTGTAACATTTGTAGAATATTTTCCTATATACCTATCTATATATCAAAATATTACATTAAAATATGAAGGGAAAATAATTCTGGTCTGACCAGTAGTTAGGCCGGTCAGACCAGTTGACCCAGGATCAGACCCAAATCTCAGTCGACCTTTTGGTCATTTTTTAAAACCCTGATATAAGATATTCAAAACCTACTTCATTCATTACAATGGTATTTAGATGTTTCTTCATCACCTAACCTTTTATTTAGGGGTGAGAATATAACCGCACAAAACCGATATCGCACCGCATCGCAAAATTTAAAAAAATTGCGATATAAAATGGTATCGCAGTGCGGTTTCATACCGCACCGCATTATTACGGTGCGGCTGCGGTTTTTGAAGTATACCACATCGCACCGCATATATATGTTATATATATATAAGTTGTGGTATTGAGTAAAATTATATATTTATATAATATTTTTCTAATTTAGTTTTGTAAAAGAAATAATTACCATTTATAGATTTATCCAATTGAAATTTTGAATAATTAGTGTAATAAATATACAAATACAATATATAAAAAAAAATACCAATGCGATGTCATACCGCACCATACTGCAACCGCAAAACCGCATAAAACTGCATACTGCACGGTATAATTTTTTAAAACGAAAAATTACAGTACGGTATAAAATTTCATACTGATAACGCAAAACCGCACCGCGCTCACCCCTATTTTTATTGATCCATAGGCCCATCTAATCTCTGCTATTCATACCATAGTTTTCAAAATCGGACCGGAGATCGACTCGGTGGGCTGGCCGATCTCCAGTCAGACTGGTCTGACCGGTCGGATGGCCGATCAGACCAGATATTATATTTAAAAAAAACTCTATTTTTTGAAATATATATAGGTATATAGATAAAAAATTTATGCAATAAATTAATAATAACATATAATCATACTAATTTTTATAAAATATACCAAATAAAGTATTTATACGAACTATTAATCTCGAATCAAAAATAAAAAAATAAATAAATCAATGTTTTTCAGTCGAACCAGTCCGATTTTCTGGTAGGACCACTCGGTCGGACTGGAAAATCCCCAAAAATGCCCGGTTAGTAAGGTGACCGACCTAACCATGGTTTTCTGGCCAGTGGAGAGCCCGATTCGCGGTCCGACTAGTCGGACCGCCGATTTAAAAACAATGATTCATACGTGCCAATTTCTTGCATGGGCCCTGCCTGAATATACAGTAGCTATTGGTGAATCGGCGTTGCTATGACGTGGTATGTTCATTTTTCTATCCAGGACATCCAATTCAAGTTGGAACTAGACAATAATAAAAAGAGTGATGAAATTTTTCTATTATTTTAAGATCCGAACTTCAAGTTTTTGATTAAACTATGACAACCTATTTATATTAGTTGATTTAGAATGATTTAGCATTGTTTGTTGAAGTTTCGATAAGTATGTGATGTGCTTTGGCCGACATCCAAATTTAAGAGGGTCTCTCTCATCCTTGCATGTTTGCACATGCAATTTATTACGTACAACAAGTTGGAGAAATGAACATTGTCTTATCTCAAGAATGGTTTATTATCGAAATTAGTTGATACAAATATCCGCAAAATCACACTTGTGTTCCAGAAAATCCAAGCTGAACCAGGCTCATCGATCAGAAGTGAGTGCAATGAACCTAAGTTTATCATACCATCTCTAACTAGGATTGTAATCTAAATTTTATACTAACTTAGGTTTATCTTAAGTGAGAATGAACCACTGGATCAACGATTGGTGATTTTTCAGTTGCTTGGAAGAGTAAATTAGGCGCCAAGACTGAACAAATAGGATGAATCCTGAGTTGATCAGCCACGACTTCAAAAGGTTGTTGGCACACCTCCACTTTGGGAAGGCCTACGACGCGTTTTCGGATTGCACCAACGTACTATTGACGAATGAGAACTTGTTTGTTGCATCAAGTATCATGGTCATCGCCTCTCTCCATATAGCATAATTATCTCCAAAATTTGACAAAGTTTGGGAGACGACGATGCCTGAGTTGTCTTTGAACTATGAATGAAATAGGGTGAGTCAGTGTGACTCCTTCCTTTTGCTGCAACTGTTGTGTCGCTCGCCATGACTGCTGCTAGGATAGATCTACTTTGTGTTGGAATTAAGATGAATAAAGCCCAAATGCCCAAAAAGCCCAAAGCCAAATAAGTTAAAGTGTTAAGTTAAGGAAAGAGGGAATGTGGTGTACCACATTGCTTAGTGCAAGAAAAATTTCTTTGTTTATAAGGAGTTTCAAATCTTGGCTATTCAATATGTTGACCACTCCCTAGGTTGACCCGCAGTTGACTTTTAGTTGACTTTTGGGTTGACTTTCCGTTGACTACGAGGATACGCACCGTCCGAGCACGAGCACGGGACCGGACACGGGCTCGAGGCCGGGAACGGGTGCTTGGGTGTATTGAGGTGCACTTCGCACGCTCGCCACGTCGCGAGGAGCCTGAGGAGCTTTAAGTCTTTTGGAAATTTCCAGAGACGCGAGGCCCAACGGCTAGTCACCAGTGGGTGACACGTGGCAGACCGGATCAGGCCAGGACTGTCTCCCAAAGGGGCGCGTCCGACAATCCTCAGAAGGATAAGGATGAGGCATCCAGACAGCCCTCCGAAGAGACACGAAGGGGCTGCAGGATCCTATCCAGAAAGGGAAACCGAAAGGACACGAGTGTCCTGCTGTCAGCCATCCCAGGGACATCCAGACACTTCTGGATAAGGACAGAAGTGGTGTCCCCTCGGATTGGGCAGTCACTGCAGCCTATAAATAGGCATGTTCCCCTCTCATTTCCTTCATCCCAGCATTCGATTGCACTTCCTAGCATCGCCTGTCTTCTTCTCTTCCCCCATTCTACACACTAGCAAAGTCAGTCTGAAAGTTCCAGGTATATAAGGGTTCGCCCAAAAGTTTCGAGTTTGTGTGCAACATTCTTGGAAATGCCCGATAGTCGTTGTATCTTGGGGATGATTGCCTTAACCCGTACGCACTGAAATATACGGGGCAATCTCGTCTTACAGTGAAAGTGTCTAACACTTGCCTCGACTATAACCCGATCCTAATCAAGTACTCGTATCCGTGAAACAATAATCGTAAGACGAGATCGTACTTGAAGATGGCATCGAGTATCAACATTGCTCTGACCACGGACCCGCGAACTGTCCACGCCTTTAGAATTAATTCATACGGACACTTGCGATATGAAACACGTGCAAACTAGAGGCGGAAAGAAATACTTTATCATGTTTATCGATGATTGCACAAGATATTGTTACGTGTATCTCTTAAAAGGTAAAGACGAAGCTCTTGAGGCCTTTAAGAGGTATAAGAATGAGGTTGAAAATCAACTCAGCGTAAAAATCAAAATAATCCGAAGTGATCGAGGAGGAGAATATGTAGCTCTGTTTGAGGAACTTTGCCAAGAACACGGTATTATTCATCAGACGACTGCTCTGTACTCACCTCAATCGAATGGCATAGCTGAACACAAAAATCGAACTCTTAAGGAGATGATGAACGCTATGTTGATTAGCTCGGGCTTACCCCAGAATATGTGGGGAGAAGCTGTGCTCTCAGCTAACCACATTCTAAATAAGTTGCCACATAAGAAAAGGGACAAAACTTCATACGAGCTATGGAAAGGAAGACAACCTTCTTACGGTTACCTTAAAGTGTGGGAGTGCTTAGCAAAGGTCGAAGTACCTAAACCTAAGCAGGTAAGGATAGGACCCAAGACCATTGATTGCATCTTTATCGGATATGCACAAAATAGTAGTGCTTATCGATTCCTGGTGCACAAATCTGAGAACCCGGAAATTAACGCGGGAATGGTCATTAAATCAAGGAACGCAATATTTTTTGAAGATATTTTCCCTAATAAGGAAAGAAAAGAAGGAAGTCCTAAGAAAAGGGCACACGAGACTACGCAAGGGTCAATTCAGGAAGACGAGGAACCTAGACGTAGCAAACGGACAAAAGTAACCAAGTCTTTTGGTCCAGACTATCTAACCTATGCATTAGAAGATGAACCCAGGACAATCCAAGAGGCATTGTCAAGTCCAGATGCTCCTCTCTGGAAGGAAGCTATCAATAGTGAGATAGAATCCATTATGCAAAACCACACGTGGGAAATCGTGGATCTCCCACCGGGCTGTAAACCTTTGGGTTGCAGGTGGATCCTTAAAAGGAAATACAAAGCTGATGGATCAATCGATAAGTATAAAGTTCGATTGGTAGCTAAGGGGTTTAAACAGAAGGAGGGATATGATTTCTTTGACACGTATTCACCTGTCACAAGAATCACATCAATTAGAGTGCTCATAGCTGTTGCAGCTCTCTATAACCTCGAGATCCACTAGATGGATGTAAAAACCGCTTTCCTGAATGGAGAGCTAGAGGAGGAGATATATATGGAGCAACCTGAAGGGTTTGTGGCTCCTGGACAAGAGCACAAAGTATGCCGGCTAGTCAAGTCACTATACGGGCTTAAGCAAGCGCCGAAACAGTGGCACGAAAAATTTGACAAGACGATGATGTCAAATGGTTTCAAGATCAATGAGTGCGATAAATGTGTTTACATTAAAGGCACGCCTGAAGCTTACGTAATTGTATGTCTCTACGTGGATGACTTACTAATTATGGGAAGCAATAACGAGGTTATTGTAAAAACTAAGAACATGTTGAAGAATTACTTCGACGTGAAAGATATGGGTCTGGCAGATGTCATACTAGGGATAAAGATCTCTAGAAAAGCGGATGAAATTATTTTGACACAATCCCTACGTGGAAAACGTGCTCAAGAAATTCGAAGCATTTGACAAACCTCCAGCTAAGACACCGGTAGACTTAAATCTACACTTAGCTAAGAATCGAAGGGACCCAGTATCCCAACTGAGGTATGCACAAATTATTGGGAGTTTGATGTATTTAACAAATTGCACTCATCCCGATATTGCGTACTCAGTTAGTAAACTTAGTAGATTCACAAGTAATCCAAGAAAGGATCACTGGCTAGCTCTAGAAAGGGTTTTACGGTATTTAAAGCATACCATAAACCATGGCATACACTATGCTAAATATCCAGCTGTATTAGAAGGATACAGTGACGCAAATTGGATATCAGACACGAAGGACTCCAAATCTACGAGTGGATATGTATTCACCATAGGAGGAGGAGTTGTGTCTTGAAAGTCCTCTAAACAAACGTGCATAGCTCGATCCACAATGGAGTCGGAATTTATAGCACTAGACAAAGCTGGGGAAGAAGCTGAATGGCTCAGAAATTTCCTAGAGGATATTCCGTGCTGGGAAAAACCTATACCTCCCGTATTAATATATTGTGATAGCATGTCTGCAATCGGGAGAGCACAAAGTACAATATACAACGGTAAGTCTCGATATATCTGTCGGAGGCATAATACCGTTAGGCAGTTGATCTCAAGCGGGGTGATCACCATTAACTATGTTAAGTCCAAGGACAACATAGCTGATCCTTTTACGAAAGGAATCAATCGAGATCAAATATACAATGCAGTAAGGGGAATGGGATTAAAGTCCACACACTAAAGGACGTCCATAGTGGTAACTCAACCATGATGAGTGGAGATCTCACAAACTTGGTTCAATGAGACAACTAAGTTATAGAGGGTTCAGTTAATCACCTGGAACCTAACTCATTCTCGGAAGCTGCCCAGGTATTGACCTGCAGAGGTGTGGCTAGGTTAAGCATTATGCTTTTAATGATTCCTATACCTTGTTGAAGGTGAAGTATGGCAGGATACTTCCGATAGGAGATCACCTATGTAAGTGTGAAGTGAGGCCGCTTCAAATAAGAAAAACACTTATGAATCTAAGATATGGTCCATGGCCGAAAAGGACACAACGTGAGAACCTAAATATACTAGGATTGTTATTGTGTAAATGTTATTATCTTGGTTTACACAAAAAGCTGACGGTTTAAGACATCGCGTTCACCGAGCAGCGAGTAAATCCGATAACATTTTACTAGAGAAGGTTCAAAGCCACAAGCCACCTGTCTCGATGCAATAATAACACGTCAGAACTTTCAATTAGAGTCTACATACATTGGTCATCATTCATGTGGGGGATTGTTGGAATTAAGATGAATAAAGCCCAAATGCCCAAAAAGCCCAAAGCCAAATAAGTTAAAGTGTTAAGTTAAGGAAAGAGGGAATGTGGTGTACCACATTGCTTAGTGCAAGAGAAATTTCCTTGTTTATAAGGAGTTTCAAATCTTGGCTATTCAACATGTTGACCACTCCCTAAGTTGACCCGCAGTTGACTTTCAGTTGACTTTTGGGTTGACTTTCCGTTGACTGCAAGGACGATGTGTAGCACCGTCCGAGCACGAGCACGGGCACGGGCGCGGGCGCGGGACCGGGACCGGACACGGGCTCGAGGCCGGGAGCGGGTGCTTGGGTGTATTGAGGTGCACTTCGCACGCTCGCCACGTCGCGAGGAGCCTGAGGAGCTTTAAGTCTTTTGGAAATTTCCAGAGACGCGAGGCCCAACGGCTAGTCACCAGTGGGTGACACGTGGCAGACCAGATCAGGCCAAGACTATCTCCCGAAGGGGCGCGTCCGACAATCCTCAGAAGGATAAGGATGAGGCATCCAGACAGCCCTCCGAAGGGACACGAAGGGGCTGCATGATCCTATCCAGAAAGGGAAACCGAAGGAACACGAGTGTCCTGCTGTCAGCCATCCCAGGGACATCCAGACACTTCTGGATAAGGACAGAAGTGGTGTCCCCTCGGATTGGGCAGTCACTGCAGCCTATAAATAGGCATGTTCCCTTCTCATTTCCTTCATCCCAGCATTCGATTGCACTTCCTAGCATCGTCTGTCTTCTTCTCTTCCCCCGTTCTACACACTAGCAAAGTCAGTCTGAAAGTTCCGGGTATATAAGGGTTCGCCCGAAAGTTTCGAGTTCGTGTGAAACGTTCTTGGAAACGCCCGATAGTCGTTGTATCTTGGGGACGATTGCCTTAACTCGTACGCACTGAAATATACGGGGCAATCTCGTCTTACGGAGAAAGTGTCCAACACTTGCCTCGACTATAACCCGATCCTAATCAAGTACTCGTATCCGTGAAACAACACTTTGTATGTTAAAATTTTGATCTATGCTATGATACCATATTGAGGTAAAATATGATACTTTACTTCATTGATGATACGCAAATATATACAACGATTATGACTACTTGATAAGCCCACCATGGTATGTGCTTGGCACCACAAATATTAACCCTATACAAAAAAAGTCAAAAATCAATCATCTTGTCTACCTTTTCAAAATTAAATGGTGAAATTCGTTTAAGAAAGCCAAAAAACTCTCTCCAAAAACTATCTCAAAGAGTATTCAAGAGACAAACTCTGCCCCAAACTCGTTGAACCAATTTTGTTATGGTTCCCAATGGTGATTATTATAGTGAACTTCAATAAGTTAACGAGGTTGGAGGAATCAAGAGACCAGACAACTACTGAAATTCGGTAAGATTCTTTTGGCATTTAATTCCTTGATATTGTAATTATATATTGATCATCTCTGGACTACGAATAGATAAATTTTCAACTTCTCTGTGTGTCAAATCTTTTAAAGTTTGTATATTCTTAGTAATATTTGAATCAATTGGACCGTCAACATATTTCCAATTCACTCTCCAAAACAAAAATAGCTTTAACCGTGAGATAATTAAAGATTTCACAAATAAAAATCTAACAAGATACCAACACTTTAAAAACCTGCCAACCACCAAAGTGTCTTCGATAATACAATTTTGATTAATCGAACTAGTGAGTATCACAAGGAACAAAGCTCTCATCACAAACGATTATCTTTTATCTTCCAGACTTGTATTCTCTAACGCTCCAACAATATATCATACAACAAACCCATACTTTGTGTAAGGTCATGCATTCAGAGACTTTCATTTTGTATTTTCACAGGACACCTATATTTAAGGATACTAATACCAGATTTTGGGTTGAAACCGAAGCCTCTTAAAGTTTCCTCCACATGTTCGAATTCGTATCCTCTGTAGAATCATGAACCGTCTAGAAATCTCTTCTTCATTGTATTCCAAGCAACTGTAATGACATTGAGTATATCAAAAATGTCCCCGTCCATGCTTTTCTTGTATGCATCCATGGCAGATTTCCATTCGTCTACGTCCTTTCTAAACAAATGAGAACCAATTATTTCCAATGCCGATGGAATTCCCTTGGCATAACTTCATACGTTTGTTGAGCCATCTTCATATCCCCTTTAGGCTCATTGCTTCTGAAAGCATTCAAACA
This sequence comes from Hypericum perforatum, assembly GCA_012979155.1. Taxonomy (NCBI): domain Eukaryota; kingdom Viridiplantae; phylum Streptophyta; class Magnoliopsida; order Malpighiales; family Hypericaceae; genus Hypericum; species Hypericum perforatum. The sequence goes on along the minus strand of SOPF01024760.1, from coordinate 45,006 downwards.
AATTAGTTTGAGAGCCTCCTCCTTTTCGAGCTCTTCCACCTTGTAAATCTTTTCAATCCCATGACTTCTTAGTAGCTGTTTGTCCCTTGTTGCTGCTACCAGGCCCAAATCAATCGCATCTGCCGGCAATGACTTAAGTTGGTCCAAATCATCCTCATCGTCAAGAACTAAACCGACTCGTTTCTTTTGGAGCCTCTCTTTCATTACAACACTCCCGACATCATCAAGAACTTGGCATACGCAAGGGGATACAGAAAAACTCGGCTGGAAGACGCCAGCCTGCTTGGCGAATGCTAGAAACCTGAGGCAGAGAGAGGTGCCCTGTTATCGCGCTAGATTAACGACTAATTTTTTTAAAGGTAAATACAACGCCTAGTTAAAATATCAGGAATTGAATCCATGACTCTGCTAATGGGGCCAACGGCCTGTTGGCAGATTAACACGAGTAAGTACTCCCTCCTATGATCATAAAAGAAACTCAACTGCTCGTCATCTTTTCATTTGGTTGCTAGTCAGAGGGATCCAGGGGAAACCGTTCACGGTAAATTCAGACTACATCAGCAATACTATTTAACTACCTTAGCGCCTTTATGCTGTTCAATCTGGGTTTGGTAAAAGTAGATAAACTTCCCAGGCATCTAAACCTACTACGGTTGAACATAGCCAAGACAAGCAAGAGCAAGAACACAGCCAAGTAGATAAAAATAATTCGAAGCATGCTATACTGTACTGTTGCATTCCCATCAGATCACAACCATAACATTTAGCACAAATTAGCGAGCGATTTAGACCACCACAGTTAGGAAATATGCATCGTCCAAGAATAAATATGAGGCGAAGTTGCAGACGACATGGAACTATCTGTCTATCGAGTTCACCAAACAAAACTGGCTCAGCCTCGAAGCAACATCCAATCTAATACACGAAAAAAGGGCCAACCTTCGATAGCATCCCAACCCGACACTCTTAAAGTAACGGTTCCCGCCTTTAGCGACCTCTTCGAGCTGCACCCAATCCCAATCACAACTTCTCAATTAACACCCAAACCCTAAAATCATCACTCAAATTAACCAATAATTAACAAAAATATCAACAACAAAAAAATGTGTACCATAGGAAAATTTTGGACTGCTTCGGAAACGCCTTCTCAGTCTACCACCACCCCAAAAATACAAAATAAATAATTTAAAAAAAAAGTGTTAATTAAGAGTCGAAACGAAAAGATTTAGAAAACTGAAGGGAGAGAGAGAGAGAGAGAGAAACCTGCTCGGCCATTGTGGAATGCCGTTTAGCGGTCGGAGAAGGCGACAGCGGTGGGGGATTACGGCGGGCAACGGCAAAGAGACCGATTTAGGATTTTATGGTTTAGAATTAATGGGCCTGGGTCTTAGGGAAACTAGTTGGGGGCCTCTTTATTCTAATGGGCTGGCTGATATATTGAAACTTCTCCTTTAAAGCACTCTCTTTTTTTCTTCTTATCAGCTCCTCGGAGTTTTTTTAATATCTAGGGTCGATTAATGGGCTGTTTTTTTCAATATTGTCTTCAACGTTGTTATATTTAAAATAATTTTATATCTAATCAACACGTCTCAACTCAAGTGAGTCCAATGAACCAAAGTTTATCATACTATCTCTAACTAGGATTACGATCGAAATTTTATACGAATTTAAGTTTATCTTAAATGAGTACAATGAACCACTGGATCAACGTTGGTAATTTTTCAGTTGCTCGGAAGAGTACATTACGCGTCAAGACTGAACAAATAGGGTGAGTCCTGAGTTGATGAGCCACGACTTCAAAAGGTTGTTGGCACACCTCCACTTTGGGAAGGCCTCCGACGTCTTCTCGGGTTGCACCAACGTACTATTGACGAATGAGAACTTGTTAAAAGATGATATGATACCATATTGAGATAAAATATGATACTTTATTCCATTGATGATACGTCAAATATATTCAAGGATCACAACTACTTGATAAGCTTACCATGGGTACGTGCTTGGCACTACAAATATTAATCCTATACAAAGAAGTCAAAAATCAATCACTTTGTCCACTGTTTCAAAATTAAATGGTGGAATTCGTTTAAGAAAGCCGAAAAACTCTCTCCAAAAACTCTCTCAAAGTGAATTCAAAAGACAAAATCTGCCCCAAACTCGTTGGACCAATTTTGTTATGGTTCCCAAGGGTGATTATTATAGTAAACTTCAATAAGTTAACGAGGTTGGAGGAATCAAGAGACCAGACAATTACTGAAATTCGGTAAGATTTTTTGGCATTTAATTCCTTTATACTGTAATTAGATATTGATCATCTATGGGCCTTCAACTATATAGTTTCTTATCCCGATTTCTAACTTTTCAACTTCTCTATGAGTCAAATCTTTTCAAGTTTGTATATTCTTAGTAATATTTGAATCAATTGGACCGTCAACATATTTCCAATTTACTACCAAATTAGTTTTAACCGTGAGATAACTAAAGATTTCATAAATAAAAATTTAACAAGATACCGACACTGTCGTTATAAGCATTGGGAACTTAACAATAACCTCGCAATCTGACCTGACTGTGAAATGGTTACTTAAATAAATTTTGGATTTATCTAAAGTATTGATTAATGCTTGTATTTTGAAATCTAAATTTGTCCAATTTTGTCTTTGTAATTTCCATTGACATTCGCCGCTATACTTTGTGTGTCTTTATCTATATATTTATTAGGTTTATAGGTCATAATTGCGTCCCATCCTTCTTTACTACCATCGCATTCTATTATTATGTAATTTGAAGTTAATGGTAATTCTAATGGTCTAATTTTTTTAACTTGTTCTTTGATATTTTTAACTAGTTTTATGTCTTTCTGGTTAAAATTTCTTTGACCATTCTTTGATATTCTATTATATAATGGTCCTACTATCTTACTATGGGATAAATTTGTTATCATAATTTAGTATTCCTAATGTCACGCCCCGAAAATCAAACGTGACAACCGCCACAAAGTAAAGACTCCGTAAGGCTACTTCAATTCTCAAATTTACATGAAGTCTTACATCCAAAAGAAAACATAGAATTTTAAAGTAGTTCAAATGTCCAAAAATGCATATTCTCGCCTCTAGTTCCTGCTTCCAATCTGACTACGAAGTATCTGAGACAGCAGCGCACATTAATGAGGATACGCATCTCAGTAAGTCGGTACAAATGCACAACTTATACATGCAACTATATCATATATCTCAAATCAAATAATACATACTAATAACCATTCAATCAAATAGACCTTGTAATTACACACTCAATAAAAACAAAAATTAAGATTCTTGAACACATGTACATAGTCAAGCTTATCAGAACAGAAACCCAGATCACTTATCGATCTCGCTTAGCCAACTAATACAATAGGACTCATACAGTGACCCACAACAGAACAGAAACACGACAATCACATCACATTCACTTACGGAGCTCCGGAGTCCTCACTTATCATGACAGGATACCTCGTGGGGCACAGATAAATACCTACCGTTCCTGCCAAGCAGGCCCAATAGACGGAAAAATATCCGCTCCTGCAAGGCAGGCCCAATAGACGGAAAGGTATCCCCTCCACGAGTCCAGATAGTCTACATACTCCCTTCCATTTGATCACACATACCTCGGGTTACCCGGTAGCCCCTTAAACGATATGTGCAAACTACAGGGCCCAATAGGTATGAGACAATCCCGCATGCCATAAATCATATCAATCACATATCCAAATTCTAACAATCTGAATCCAATCATCAATGATCCAAAGGTACCAAACTCACAATCAATCACACATCCAAGATCCGATTCACAATCCAAGATCAATAAATCCGAAATCCAAATCATCAATTTCCAATCCGAAATTTCAGAATTCAATCACACACAATCAATGATTCAGAACAACATAACAATCACGTAACAAAGATAGAATTCACTTACAATAATCCAAAATAAGAAATTCAACATCAACCATACAAATCAGTAACTTCGAAATCAATAATATAGAATAACCGTCCAAAATCAGAAGTCCGAATAAGAAATCCGAAATCAAAAATCCAGAATTCAACAATCTGAAGTCAATAATCTGAAATTCATAATCCAAATTAATTAGATAATCATGTTTGTAAAAATAGCTTCCGATCAGTCAATAGCTTTAATAACTTAATGACTTAATCCCTTACCTGTGTCTAAATCGGCCGCTTCACGTTAATTATGTAAACTAGATGATGGGTTCACGAAATCCACTTTTATAATATAGAAATCAAAGGATATTATAATGGTGGAACGCATAGAGAAGCAGAACTAGGGCATATACTCAGATTTCAATATGGAATGATCACATAATTATAGATGCGCAGTTACGTGCATATAAAACCCAAACGTAATACATTTAGTGATGCGAAATCATGAACATGAAATCAAGAAATCAATTAGAGGCATACAAAGAACACGAACCGACTTACAGTCCAATTCCTATTCAATTAATTATCAATCTATAATAGTTTATTCTCTATACTACAATTCACGACAATAACACACATGGTTAATTGATGTTTTGAGAATGAAAATCGTAACTGCATAACATATTCATAAGGACATGATCATTAGACTCAATACAAGATAAGACAGAAACCGACTTACCTCTCGACTCGGCATGCTATAATCTCTTTTGATCAACTCAATTTCATATCTCAAGCGAAATCGACTTCCCACACGAGCTTGAGGAAAACTTCTAAAATATTTGTGCCTTTTCCTATGACGGCTCGTGTCTCCTTTTTAAAGGAAATATTGATAACCCTAGCTCCTAGGTCAAAACTATTGGTAAATTATTTATCACTACTTGGTAAATTACCTAACCACACTTACAATTGTTTTTTTTAGAGATATTCAATAATATTTCACGATTATTACACCTAAGAAGGCTTGTATTTGTTTTATACCTACTAATTTATTTGGGAAGTTTAACATTTTATTTGGCTATATGGGATTTTGATTCAATTTTACCATTCTCTATTTCTAGTTCGAAAAAGGATATTTTTCTTCTGTATAATTCCATTTTTCTTTTACTAACCATGATTCCCTGTTTTTCTATCTCCCTAGATATTGGATCTAGATGCTCACTTATCGAGTCGCTAGCTACGAATATATCATCAATGTATACTATGCAAAACTCATATTTTAAAAAAATAGAATCCATAAATCTTTGGAACACTACTGGAGCATTCTTTAAACTAAAACTATGAACATTCTATTCAAAATGTCCTTAAGGACAAGTGAATGTGGTCCATGATTTGAACCATTTTTCTAGTTGTAATTGATTATACCCTGATTTAATATTGAATTTACTAAAGACTTTTTTTTTGTTGGATTAATCCTATCAAACTATCTTTGTTAGGGATATTGTAGGCATGGTCTATTGTATTCTTATTATAATTATAGACAATTCTATCTTTTCCTCTTTTTATGTGGGCTTTCAGACCTCCTTATTAGGTTCTACTTCAACATTTTGGGATCTAATTTTGGAGTTCTTCCTTATCTAAAGGACTATATACACACAGACACACGACAACGCCAATAAAATCCCATCTTCCCAAGAAAATAGCACCAAACAAGAGAAGCAAAAGAATAAGGTGATGCGAAATCGATAAAAAATCATTACAACTATACCCTTGTAAACGTCATATACATGTTAACCTCAACATGGAAGAAGGTAACATGGTTTTAGTGGTTCCATAAGTTTAAGAATGCAAAAAATTGTATTGCCAACATCAAATGTAAAAAACTATGAATAATTGAATGTTGGGTCTTCCCATCCATCATATATCAATCAACGTCAGCTTAGTACTCCAGGGACTTGTACTCCTGGGTCTGGTCTAACAAAACAAGACTTTGCCTATAAGCGTATGAAGCATCGGGAAATGATATTTCACGCCGCTGGTTCGTCTTCTTCAAGGACACGTGTCTGGGTCGTGGGATGATAACAAAGTAGTTCCTCAAAAGCGAAGCCGTAGTCGTCTAGCCAAAAAGTGTCTGCACCGCACTTGTTCATCACCCAAAGGTCATGTTTGCGAACAATCAAGGAGAGGCATCCCTTATAAATATGTATAGAATGAAAGTACTCGCTGTTTATACATAAAATGTGTTGATCTTTACATTACAAAGAGTGATATATCGATCAAATTTGATAACATAGGAATCCGTGGATCAGGTGAAGTAGTTTCTTTTGGATATGTCCAGGTCTTGTTTTTTTTTTTTTGCAACTGGTTGCCCGGATATTGTATGTTTCTGGTTTGGAGTAATAACAATACTACTGATTGAAAAAAATGAGTTCATCTTAACAAACCATGAATGGTATGACGCGAAGCTGAAACGAAGTTGGTCACATCCTCCGATCTCAAGCTCCTTAAGAAAAGGCAATTCACCAGGCAAGGCACTCTCAAGTTTGGGGCACTCTAATAGACATAGCTCTTCAAGACTTGGAAAAGCTCCATCGTGCTGCGCCCATGTTATCCACTCGCTCATCCCTTTAAAATGCAGAACCTTAAGGGATTTAAACGTTGGCTCATCATTTGCAGGCAGGGGATTACCATAGAAACTAAGACCAACAACCTCAATCATATCACATCCTGAAATATAGAGACTCTTAAGGGAATCCACATGTCCAAGCGGTGGCATTTCTTTGCAGTTTTTACATCCTTCGATTCTCAAAGAAACCAGCTTCGAGAAGGAGTGATGGCCAACCCAATCTGGGAACCTGGTACTCCTGTAACCCCTCAGAGTAAGATGCTTGAGCGTACAAGGAGGTTCAAGTCCTTCCAGTACTCTTAGCTCATGCTGTAAGTCATCTGCGTCATCACGTTCCCAGCTCAACTCCAAAACTTTGAGATGCTTCTTCCCTTTTAGATTGCTCCACAAAGCACCTTGAGCATTCACAATATTTTGAAGGTTCCAAATACGGAGCATCTTTGTCAACTTTGAGAGCACTCTCAACTCTTCGATGGAGCTCCAAGAACTCCCTTTTCCAACAAAGAAATCTTCCAACTTCTGAAGCCTTGTCAATTTTCCCAGCTCTGGTGGCATCCCTTGCAGCTTTGTGTTACTAATGTCAAGGAAGCATAGGTTGACGAGCTTGCATAGATCGGTTGGCAATTTATTGATAGCTGTTCCAGATAGATTCAAGAAGTGCAAGAGCTTCAAGTCAACAATTGAATTAGGTACCTCCTCTAGTTTCTCGCAATCTTCAAGCAACAGAGTCTCCAGATAACACAGTTTAAAAACAACATCAGGCAATCTTTTGATGCTGGTCCAAGAAAGATCCAGATACCGCAAAAGCTTCAAGTTTCCAATAGATTCAGGAACCTCCTTTATGTTGTAGGCGACAGACAGTACCCTGAGGCATTTAGATGTTTCAAATAAATGATGGACAACGCTACCATCATATTCAAAATCAGCTCTATCCACATCTTCAAAATCCATGCACCAGTACCACCTGGATCTTCTTATAGGTAAAAATGTTCGCAGTGACTTGCTTTTTTCAAATGGAGCATCAAATAGATATGACAAATGGCGAGTCCTTTCTGGCATCAAGCATGCATTATCTCTTTCCACTAAGTAGAAAAAATCTCCGGCAACATATTTAGCCAGATCATGAATGAGATCATGCATTACAAAGCACCCAGGCGTCTCTCTTGCTTTTTGGAAAAACGATCTCGACAAGAGAGCATCGAAGCAATCAGCCCCAGTTTCATCCATTGGCTTATTTGGCTTATTTCCTTTACGAGAAGCAAAAATACCTTCTGCCATCCACAATCTGACCAATTCATGAATTTTGAATTCATAATCCTTTGGAAATAATGCACAATAAGCAAAGCACCTTTTATGACTTGATGGAAGATAACGATAGCTTAACCTTAATGCAGGAAGAATGCGACGATCTTCCAGATTCCATATCTCGCTTCTCAATATCCAATCCCATTCTGTTGCATCTTTTTTTTCACTCAGGAGACTTCCGAGAGCGTTTGCAGCTAGAGGCAAGCCTTTGCATTTGGTAGCCAATTTCCGTCCAATTGAAACCAGATCCGAATAATCAATTGGATCTTCATCTCTAAAAGCACACCTTGCAAATACCAACCAACATTCATCTTCAGTTAACTCCTTCAAATAATAAGCATGAATGGTGGATGCAAGGGATGCCACTTTATTGCTTCGTGTAGTTACAATGATCCGACTACCCTGCAATCCATGCTTCAAAGGCATCAGTAATTTCTTCCAGGACTCCAAATTTTCGTTCCAGACGTCATCAAGAACAAGCAAAAATCTCTTCCCTGCCAAAGTATCCCTGAGACTGGTCTGAAGAGTATCCGGATTCATTGAGTCAAGACCAGGAACCCCAGGAGCAAATCCTTTCAGGATATTTTTTGTAACCAAGTAAACATCAGTTTCTTCTGAAACACAGATCCAAGCTTTGAGTTGAAACTTCTCTGATACTTCCTTCTGGTTGTAGACAAGCTGAGCAAGAGTGGTTTTCCCCAGGCCGCCTATACCCACAATAGCAATCACGCCCAAGCCATTCGAACCATTGGTTTCTTCTGACATCAACAACTTTGTAATAGCTTCCGTATCAGCTTCTCTGCCTTCCATCTCAGATTCGTCAACGAATGAAGTAGTTCTTCTTTCCGGAGGTGACTGATGACCGTACACGTCAGTTTCTTGGCCACAGTCCCCCAGGCCCAGATTCTCCCTCTCTTTCTTCCGTTGAGCGAGTCTCTCAAGGATCTCCTTCAACTTCTCCTCGACCTTGGTTCCGACCTCAGCAACAACAGAAGAAGAGTCACTAGCTATCGCATGAGAGTGATAAGCAAGCAAGTCTTCGGCATCATAGACCACATCCTTGAGCTCATCTAACAACAATTTAACATCAGGGTCGGTGATCTCCTTGTTCTCCGCGTCATCCAGCACCTCATTCGAAGTCTTGACGAGCTTACCGAGCAGCACCTTGTTTGGACCCAAGAAGCTCATTATCTGATTGACGATCTTCTCAATAAACTCGTGCTCGTAGCTGAAATGATTGAAACTAAAAGATTCAAACAATGAAATATTGGATATTGGTCCAGATGAGAGGGAAAGATTCTGATTTTTTTAACAATCAAAATTCAAATGGACTAACTGTTAAATTCACATAAAGTAACTTTAAAGCTGATCAAAATACCTACCCGACATGGTATGATTCCCCTTTTAACGTGCTAACTTCTTTCAGAGCTGACGTCCAAATCTTCACTCTGTCCTTACCATATTTCTGTTCATGTTCAACCATCTTGTGATATCGCAATTCTGACACCTTAACTTCATAGAAGATGGGGATAACTCTCTGCTTCCTTTCCTTCTTGCATTTGAGTATAGTTACCAGCTCATCAAGACACGAATTGGAGGAAGCATAGTCTTCAGAGAATATGACGACAGAGAGCCTTGATCTTTCAATGGCTTTGACAAGACTCGTAGAAATTTTATCTCCGGTATGGAGCCCTTCGACATCTCTAAACACACTGATCTTCTTCTCTATCAAGTTGTGATATAGATGATCAGTGAACTTGTGGCGTGTGTCTTTACCTCGAAAACTGAGGAATACATCCCAGTCCCATATGGAGGTTTCTGACAAATCCGTCATCATTTCCTGGCTAGGGCCTAAAATTCGTGGGAACCCAAGTCAAGAATTGAGATTAGGTACCAATTAAAGAGCTAATTTACCAAGATATCAGTTGACTCTTTTTATTTTTAAGAGCAAGATGATATGTTATTGATTTTTTCTCCTAAACTTGCTACTTTTCGCCAACAAAAACAGGAGTAGACCATTGAAGGCTTCTTCTTTGGATATCAAATAGACAAATATAAGACTAGGCTTATAATTATAAAAATAGAAAACAACAAAGAGTTAGAAATGATAAACTCAGGTGCAATGTTGTCGGTCCATCCAGCTGTAGAAGGCAAATATTATACTCCTCATATTCATATAGAACCTGGAGGAGTGCTCCCCCAACCATTTCCCCAAACATATCATCATGAATTATATTCCCATAAAAAACCCAACAACATACATATTACTTGATGAATCATTGTATATTTGCATATTAAAAAAAACACATAATTAATGTAAAACCACATACAAATCACATGATGATGAATGATTATTAAAAAAAAATATCAAAGAGACGCACTTGAAGAGTAGTCAGTAGATTAGATCCCACCCAAAAGCTCTTCGGACTTCTCTTACTTACAAAGCTAGATTGGTCTTCTCTCAAAGACAGCAAAGCTTACTGGAGAAGTTGTGGAAGAGAGAGAGAAGAAGAAGAAGATACTTGGAAATATATCATAGGGTCCTCTTCTCTACGAGTCAATAGTCGGGTTTTTTTTTAAAGGGATTACTGTTCATCCTTATTCAACAAATTGGTGTTACTGTTTACAAAAATTCGATTTTGGTGTCCAGCGTGGACCGTCGGGGTAAAATCCCGTTTAATGGTACAAAAAACGGATTCGAGCCCGTTTTTACAAAAAAACGGGATTCCATACCGTTTCTAAAAAACGGTTTGAAATACCGTTTTATGGTCAAACGGGACGAAATCCCGTTTGACTGACCAAGAAACGGGATTTTAGGAATCCGACACGAAATCTCGAATTCACGGGTAGAATTGGATTCTGAGATTTTCTATCTACCAATAAACGAGAAAAAATCCCGTTTTTTGGTTGAAATTTGACTATATCAAGAAACTCTCAGAGAACGAGTTCACAGACGGGGAAAATTAAAAAAACGGGTTTGGAGAGGGCAAAAGCAAATTTTGTGCACGGATTGAAGCTTCGAATTCACGCTTCAAGGAGGTAATTAATTGTAATTGAGTTTTTGTTATATAGTTTGTTTATGAATTTTTGAGCGGTGGTTATTTTTTGTTAGTGTAGTTAATTATTGTTAATGGTGATTATTACAACTTGATAATTGATTAAGAATGGTTCTTGTTAGTTTGATTTGTTGAACTGTCGTTATTAAATTCGTGATTTAGGGAATATTGATGTAGTTAATTATCGTTAATAATAATTAATTGAGAAAAAATGTTGTTAGTTTTATTTTGTTGATCCGTCGTTATTAAATTCGTGAATTAGCTAAGATTTGTGTTTTTAATTATTGATATTGTTGAAATGTGAAAGTTGATAAATGATTAAGAATGGTGGTTGTTAGTTTTGATTTTTTGGACTGTTGTTATTAAATTCGTGAATTAGGTAAGATTTTTGTTGTTAAATATTGATAATGTATAACTCGTAAGTCGAAATGATGCAATTGTATTAATTAGGGGTAGATTTTTAATTCGACTTGTTTGAACATATATATAATTTTCTTATGTAGAGATCTAAAATGTCTCTGCGAACTGTTCGCATAAGAGTGTTGTACGATGGAGAATGTAAGCAAAATAGGCTTACCGGTTTTGAATATGAAAGAGGATGTGAAGCGAGGCTGAAGTTTCACGCAAATAAGTTAACGTATGAGCAGTTATGTCAAAAAGTGGTTGAGAAGATTTCTTTTGATGATAATGAAGAAATAGATGAATTGTTATTTAGATGTCCTGTTGCTTCAGGAAAGTTCCGGCTAGTGCGAATTAAGCATGACGGAGATGTTGTGAAAATGGTGAAGACCATGGTCAATTTCTCTGAGGTGGATGCAAGTGAAATAGCAATGGACATAATTGTGGAGAAGAGAATATGTGAGGAATATGAACCAATTTATGTCCAAGATAACGAATCGGAAGAAGAAGTGGATTTGGGGTTGGATCCAAATACTCCATATGCAACCACGAACTTGGAGTCGGATTCTGACGAAGAAGAAGAGGAGGTAGAAGAAGAAGCAGATGAGGAAGAAGAAGTAAACGACGAGGAAATTAAAGAAGAAGTAAACGACTGCATAAAAGTAGGAGGTTCTAGACCCGCATTTCTAGAAGTATCAACATCCGGTTCCTGCATCGGTGAGTAAGGTGGCTGTGATGGCTGTGTAACATGCGGTTCCTGCATCGGTGAGTAGGGTGGCTGTGATGGCTGTGTAATATGCGGTTCCTGCATCGGTGAGTAGGGTGGCTGACTCATGTAGTCTTCCCTCTCCATCGGAGCGATATCGCTCTCCGATTCTGTATAATCCATTGGCATCTTGGTCCGGCAGTTGAACAAGTTCACCCGCCTTCTTGTAACAGGAACTCTCTCTGCATCTGGTACGTTGTATACCATAGTTGGCGGCGGTGGCAGAGGTGGATCTGACTGAGGTATGTCTCTATAGCGTCGGTCCTCACCAACAAACCGTAATGCCACATCCGCTAAAGTCCGCATATGGGAATCAGGCTGAGTCTCATGGCGCAGATGCTCAACAGTATCAGCCTACAGTTGATAATCAATACATAATATGATATTATTTATTGAAAAAAAAGTATGATAAACCCATTGAGTCGCATTTTTTTTAAATATGAATTGACAAAGTAATGAAGAGTACTTACACTTCTGTAGACCTGGGCACTGACATGGCTGATAAAACATCGGGTATGACGTTGGTACCAATCCATATACCCGTTGTGGTAGTGGAGCGCTAAGTGCTCGATAGGTACTACTGGATGTAGCACATATGTATGTCGGCAGTCCTTCCATAAGCTGACATGCCCAGGGAATAGATCATCCCACTTCGTGCCCCGTTGACCACGGCCACCCATTACTGTCGTGTGCGTCCCTGCGTCAGGTTCAGTATGTGCTGGAATACCTTGAACGTACCCAAATTGTCTTAACAACCGGTCTGGATAATGCCACTCTATGGCATAGAATGATATCAGCGGTACCCTAGCAAGCCATAGCCGTCGATCTTGATGACATCTACCAGGCAACTTTGTAATAATGTCATCGGTATATGGAAGCCAAACCACCTACGATAATAATTACAATTAAACTAAATAATGAAATTAGTGTATTCTAGTATATGTAAAGATTAATTACTTACATCTTCGTCTCTGAGCTGATCCAATTTCTGCCGATGCACCGATACGAGAATACACTTCTTCGAGATTCGCCAATTTATCACTCCGGAATCCAATTCGTGTCTCTGAGTAGATAGAAAATCTCAGAATCCAATTTCACCCGTGAATTCGAGATTTCGTGTCGGATTCCTGATAACCAAAAAATGGGCTAAAATCCCGTTTCTTGGTCAGTTAAACGGGATTTCGCCCGGCGGTCCACGCTGGACACCAAAATCGAATTTTTGTAAACAGTAACATCAATTTGTTGAATAAGGATGAACAGTAACCCCTTTTAAAAAAAACCCCAATAGTCTAAAGTAGGCCAATTTAATTTTAGGTCATATCATGTCCCGACATTTTAAGTAAACTTCGGAGTTGGTATTCCAATTATTTCATCCCATTGGGATGTGAGCGTGGATTGGCCAATCACCTCTCTACGCCTACCACATTTTGCATGTACGGTTCGGGCACCCACGTGCCCTTAGATTGGTCCCGTGTCTCACGCATAATAATAAGGGAAAAGTACTCCTAGGGCCCTTGTGGTTTGACCCGTTCCCAGATAGGTCCCTGAGGTTTAAAATGGCGATAACCGGTCCACGTGCTTCCAATTTTCACATCTGAGTCCCTCCGATCCGGTTCGATTCAAAAATCCAAAGTTCAATCTCGCAATTCAAGTGACGAAAACATGTGAAACTGGTATCTACATGTCGGAGACACTTTGGTGAGTCACCTAGAGCCGACAATCGGCGTTTTTGTCACCGAAATTGCGAGATTGAACTTTGGATTTTTGAATCGAACCGGATCAGAGGGACTCAGATGTGAAAATTGGAAGCACGGAGACCGGTTATCGCCCTTTTAAACCACAAGGACCTATCTGGGAACGGGTCAAACCACAAGAGTCCTAAGAGGACTTTTTCCTAATAATAATACTGCAAGAGACTAGTCAAGAATAACTTATTATTTTTTGACTCAAAAAATAGAATAACTTATTTTTCTTTGGTACCTCTTATTTTTATCTTTAAGGGTCATAAAATAGTTTAATATTAATTTTTCATTTTTCATCCCAAGGAAACGACAAACTCACCCTCGTACTTTTTTATTCATTTGGATTGACAACAAGAAAATGGCTGGACTTCGCTGACCTGTAATCCAACTAAAATGTGTTGCGTTAATAAAATATATATGCATATTCTCATCGTTTACATCTAGTTAACATTGAACGAGAACTAGATAAATATTACATAATGCCTAAAATCATGAAAATAAATAAATAACTAACAAATTATATTACATTCAAAATTAAACGCTAAAAACAAAAAATCTTTCATTCAAAATTCAAAATTCTTGTCACAAAAATCAGTACTAAAAAACTGTGGCGCATACTACTAAGCAGATTTAATGGACGATTAAAATAAATTAGTATACAAATATCAATATTAAAATAAACAAGCATCAATATTAAAATCAACTAGTAACAATATTAAATCACGACGATGAAGAGCAAGGCCAAAGAGAAAACTCAGATTGGACTTGAGCATAATCAAGCTCGAATTAGTGACTTCCACCGCATCAAGGTGATACTCTACTGCAGAGTTATATCCCGTCCTCGATTGAGAAATAGAATGAACTAATCGTAATGCAAATGGTCGAGAAATTCAATGCCAATATTCTTTAGCAACTTGGAGTTGGGCAGTGATTGGTTTATGAGATTGAAGTTCTTCAAGGGGCCCATGCTTATATTAATTTGTTGTAGGTAGTTCAAGGAAGGACTGACCTAGTGTTTCCCGGAAAAATAAAAAGGCTGTGAAGTTCGTGATCAGAAGAATATGTGAATGCTTGAAAACTAATTAAGAATACAATCAGAGAAGCGCTCTCCCATAATTCACGAATGACTCTGGCTTTGTGTGCTATCTAAGCTCTTTAATCTGATAATCTATAAACAAGATTTTTTTCACAATCCGATTGTTGCAATTTGACACACCAGAAAACAATTAGAAATTAATTTTTTTACTGTATTTAAATTTTATAAAGAGATGCCAGATTTTGTGATTTTTTTAATGGTTTTGTTAAAAAAAACATGGAAAGGAGGAACAAAGTGCCTTTAGATCTATATTCATCAAAATCTTAAACAACACAGGTCAACTAAATCTCTTTCCAAATCATAAAAAAGAAAGAGATATAATCCGTAAAAGATCCTCTGTTGAACTCAAATCTAAAAAAGAGCATAATTAGAATACTAATCCGCAAGACGAGAATAAAGTAAATACAGTAAGTTCATCATACAATATATAATAAACATGAATATTCAACAAGCTCAAATAATAATCAACATAAAATTAATACAGCAAGTTCTTCTTTTATTCCATCCCTTCTCACACCTTGTTCCTTCTCTTCCTACAACAAAATGATTGAATACCATCAACCATAAGAATTTAGAAAACAGAAATTTGCGTGTCACATTTGGGGCTCACATATATTCCATACTCCTTCACAACAGCATTAGAATCTATAGAAGCATCCTAATATTCATTTCTGTCAGGAATGCTAATTTTCAACAGGAACCCAGTTTCCGAATCTGGCCAACACTTCCTCAATCTTGTGATATTCTTTATCTTTTAAGATTCGAGAAAGCAGGAATATTTGCGTCCCATGATTAAAGAAAGGATCTGTGTAACTTGCAAAATAGTTCCAAAGGACGGATTCTGAGCCATAAGCTGAGGTCATTGACATCAGGATGTCTAATAACAACTTGACTGGAACGCTGGAAATCAAAACTGACATGAATATCAGGAATCCGTTTCCGAATCCAGAAAGAAATGAAGTATTTATCGCTTTGCTTCGACCATCACTTCAAAAACTGATGCTATCATCGTGGAAACAAACAAATTTCAAAGTTGGTTGCACGCAACCAAATGGGATAATTCCTAATTCCCCACATCCAATGATATATAATTCAAGGAGAGATTTGAATTGCTTCCATTCTGAAAGCTTTTTAAGCTCTGGGAAATAACAGCTTACAAGCTTTCTATGACTGTCAAGGCTTCCAACCGAATCATGAATCTTAACTAAGTTTCGACAGGAATAAAGCCATATGCTTTTGATAGATTAAGGAACGCGGAAACATTTGGAATTTCTTTCAACCCATTGAAACTCTCGATGAACAAACAAGTGTTATTCTGACACTTCTGTAGAAAGAGGAACAAAAACACATAGTTGTGAAACACAGCACGTGGAGTATAACAAACAGAAAATTGGTTACTTGCGAAACGTACCTTGAATGACTTTCGTAGCTTCACGATTTGAGGAGACTTCAACAAATGCAACACCAGAAGCTCATTCCCATGGAAGTTGGATGGCAGGGACAATGAAGGATAAATTCTCCCACTCAAGCTCATTCCCATCAGATGCAAGAAGATAGCCTTTTGAATAATGGGTATTTTGAGGTAACATTTTCTCAAATGCCTTGCCTTGCCATTCCATACTACCTCTTTTTCTTGCCCAAAATTTTGCCTGTTCCCTTCAAAAGCCGCATTCAACAAGATATACGAGTCAGTCGATACTAACAAATTGCAAATACAATACAATGCCATAGATAATAAATACATAATCTAATGACAGAAAAAAAAACACAAAGTGTTTGCAATGCGCTTATCGTCAAGAACTAAAAGGACTCGTTTCTTTTGTAGCCTCTCTTTCGTTACAACACTCCCGATATCCTTTTTCCCAGCCTGCTTGGCGAATGCTAGAAACCTGAGGCAGAGAGAGGTGCCCTGTTATCGCACTAGATTAACGACTAATCTTTTTTAAGGTAAATACAACGCCTGGTTAAAATATCAGGAATCAAATCCATGACTCTGCTACTGGGGCCAAAGGCCTGTTGGCAGATTAACACTAGTAAGTACTCCCTCTTATGGTCATAAGAGAATCTCAACTGCTCGTGATCTTATCTTTCATTCGGTTGCTAGTCAGAGGTCCATTGGAAACCATTGACGGTAAATTCAGACTACAGCAGCAATACTATTTAACTCCCTTAGTGCCTTAATGTTGTTCAATATCAGTTTGGTAAAACATTCCAGGCATCTAAATATACTACGGTTGAACACAGCCAAGACAAGCAAGAGCAAGAACACAGCCAAAGTTACGTAGAGAGGGGGAGAGAGAGAGAGAGAGAAACCTGCTCCCCTCGGCCATGGTGAATAAAAAACTAAACATATCTATTTAATTCACTCTGGTACTTTTCTTCTAGCAGAGGGCACTTGACAACATGAAGACTTTGGAGGGAAGAAGGGATGGCCTCTCCTCTTTGAATGGACCTGAGCCTTCGACAGTGCTTTAGCTTGATCACCCTGAGAGAGGAGGGGAGTGGCTCCTCTCGTGTTGTTATTGATTCAATGCTGAAACAACCAAGTATATGCAGCTCTTCAAGGGAAGTAAGGCGTTGAAGACCCCACCCGTCTAGTGATTTCATATTCATATCTTCTAAATTGAGAAAGGTGATGGTGGAGGGGAGCGTTACTTCTTCTGAGATCTTATAACACCCCTTAATGCTCAAGCTTCTGAGGAAGGTGAGTCAGTGGATAAGGCTTAATGACTTGAGATTTGGGATATACCTTAATACAAGAGTGGTAAGAGATTGAGGCAGTAGTCCCTCCTCTCCTTCTTCGTCGTCTGTTACCAGCTTCTCAAGGCCAAAGCAATCCCAAACCTGAAGTGTTTTCAGACTTGTGAGGTGTTGAAGTCCCTTGTAGTCTAGGCTTTTCAAACCATCAAGTGATCTAATGTGAAGAATGGTGAGCGTGGGAGGCAACAACATTCCCTCTCCTGGGAAGGATTCAGTTTCATCAAAAGAGTACCACTCATACTCAAGAGATGAAAGAGACGGCAGTGTTTGTAAGTTCCACTCCTTCCGCCGCTCCATCAGCTTCTTGCAACTGTTTATTTTCAGTGATTCTAATTTGGAAGGCAGTCCTCCGTTTGGAAACGACTCCAGCTCAGGGCAATCCCGAAGCACCAACTCCACGAGGCAAGGGAGACCCGACTTCATCTGCTCTGGCAGTGACTTGAGTTTTTGTAGATTTACTAACTCCAGTCTGGGCAGAGTTGGAGAAGCTAACTCACACTTGGGAAAACAAACCACTTCCGAACAAGCACGGATTTCAAGGGTATTAAGCCACTTAAAGTGCTCAAGAACCCCTCCCAATTGACTACATAAGTCGGTACCCTGATATCCAGATGCCAAATCACAATTGGAAATACAAAGTCGTTTCAGATCAACAATCCTTTCACCCAAAGTTCGTAGAATGTCTCCCAACAATTGAAAAGGAAATGACCTGTTGATTCCAGAAAGACGAAGAGAAAGAAAATCGGATTCCGTATCTAGATAAGCTTGACGGCTTTCGTCATTAACTGTCACCTTAACAATTGCTCGAGCCCTTGGAAATGGAGCCACAAGTTGGTCACATCCTTCGATCTCAAACTCCTTAAGAGAAGGCAATTCACCAGGCAAGGCACTCTCTAGTTTGGGGCACTTTGATAGACGTAGCTCTTCAAGACTTGAAAAAGCTCCATCGTGTTGCGCCCATGTTATCCACTCGCTCATCCGTTCAAAATGCAGAACCTTAAGGGATTTAAACGTCGGCTTATCATTTGCAGGCAGGGGACTACCATAGAAACTAGGACCAACAACCATAACGCTATCACATCCAGAAATATAGAGACTCGTAAGGGAATCCACATGTCCAAGCGGTGGCATTTCGTAGCAGTTTTTACATCCTTCGATTCTCAAAGAAACCAGCTTCGAGAAGGAGCGACGGCCAACCCACTCTGGGAACTTGGTACTCCTGTAACCCCTCATGTAAGATGCTCGAGCGTACAAGGAGGTTCAAGTCCTTCCAGTACTCTTAGCTCATGCTGTGAATCATCTGCGTCATCACCTTCCCAGCTCAACTCCAAAACTTTGAGATGCTTCTTCCCTTTTAGATTGCTCCCTGAAGCACCTTGAGCATTCACAATATTTTGAAGGTTCTAAATACGGAGCATATTTGTCAACTTTGAGAGCTCTTTCAACTCTTCGATGGAGCTCCAAGAACTACCTTTTCCAACAAAGAAATCTTCCAACTTCTGAAGCCTTGTCAATTTGCCCAGCATTGGTGGCATCCCTTTCAACTTTGTGTTACTAATGTCAAGGAAGCATAGGTTGACGAGGTTGCATAGCTTGGTTGGCAATTTATTGATAGCTGTTCCAGATAGATTCAATAAGTGCAAGAACTTCAAGTCAACAATTGAATCAGGTACCTCTTCTAGTTCCCTGCAACCTTCAAGCAACAGAGTCTCCAGATTACACAGTTTAAAAACAACATCAGGCAATCTTTCGATGCTTGTCCTAGAAAGATCCAGATACTGCAAAAGCTTCAAGTTTCCAATAGATTCAGGAATCTCCTTTATGTTGATGTTGTTGGCGAGAGACAGCACCCTGAGGCATTTAGATGTTTCAAGTAAATGATGGACAGCTCTATCCATAGGATCAAAATCCGTGCACCGCCTGGATGTTATAGGTAAACATGATCGCAGTGACTTGCTCTGATAAATGCCTGCACATTTTTGCAATTTTTTAAATGAAGCCAATTGATATGAAAAATGGCGAGTCCTTTCTGGCATCAAGCATGCTTTATCTATTTCCAGTAAGTAGAAAAAATCTCCGGCAACATATTTAGCCAGATCATGAATGAGATCATGCATTACAAAGCACCTGGGCGTCACTCTTGCTTTTTGGAAAAACGATCTCGACAGAAGAGCATCGAAGCAATCAGCCCCAGTTTCTTCCATTGGCTTATTTCCTTTACGAGAAGCGAAAATACCGTCTGCCATCCACAATCTGACCAATTCATGAATTTTGAATTCACAATCCTTTGGAAATATTGCACAATAAGCAAAGCATCTTTTATGACTTGATGGAAGATAACGATAGCTCAACCTTAATGCAGGAAGAATGCGACAATCTTCTAGATTCCATATCTCGTTTCTCAATATCCGTTCCCATTCTGTTGCATCCTTATTTTCACTCAGGAGACTTCCTAGAGCGTTCGCAGCTAGAGGCAAGCCTCCGCATTTGGCAGCCAATTTCCGTCCAATTCTTTCCAGATCCAAATAATCAGTTGGCTCTTCATCTCTAAAAGCACACCTTGCAAATACCAACCAATATTCATCTTCACTTAACTCCTTCAAATAATAAGCATGAACAGTGGATGCAAGGGATGCCACTTTCTTGCTTCGTGTAGTTACAATGATTCGACTACCCTGCAATCCATGCTTCAAAGGCTTCAGTAAGTTCTTCCAAGACTCAGAACTTTCGTTCCAGACATCATCAAGAACAAGCAAAAATCTCTTCCCTGCCAAAGCATCCCTGAGACTGGTCTGAAGACGATCCGGAGTCATTGAGTCAAGACCAGGAACCCCAGGAGCAAATCCTTTCAGGATATTTTTCGTAACCAAGAAAACATCAGTTTCTTCTGAAACACAGATCCAAGCTTTGAGTTGAAACTTCTCTGATACTTCCTTCTGGCAGTAGACAAGCTGAGCAAGAGTGGTTTTCCCCAGGCCGCCCATACCCACAATAGCAATCACGCCCAAGCCATTCGCACCATTTGTTTCTTCTGACATCAACAACTTTGTAATAGCTTCTGTATCAGCTCCTCTGCCTTCCACCTCAGAATCGTCAACCAAGGAAGTCGTTCTTCTTTCCAGAGGTAAGTTATGACCGTACACGTCAACTTCTCGGCCACAGTCCTCCAGGCCCAGATTCTCCATCTCTTCCTTCAGTTGAGCGAGTCTCTTAAGGATCTCCTTCAACTTCTCCTCGACCTCAGTAACAACAGAAGAAGAGTCACTGGCTATCGCATGAGACTCATAAGCAAGCAAGTCTTCGGCATCATAGACGACATCCTTGAGCTCATCTAACCACGATTTAACATCAGGGTTGGTGATGTCCTTGTTCTCCGCGTCATCCAGCACCTTGCTCATAAAGATGAGGGAACTCTTGAGCTTCCCGAGCAGCTCCTTGCCGTTGGAGTTTGGGGCCTTGAACAAGTCCCAAATGTTTCCTTCCGGGGCTAATTTAGCAAACAGAACCTGGAGGGCACTATCGAGTAATGCTTCTCCAACCACTGCAGCAGCCATGGGATTTCTCCTGTGCCAGAATCCCCAAATAAATGTCAACAACATCGTGAATTATATTCGCATAAAAAACTCAACAACATAAAAATTACTTGACGAATCATTGTTTATTTGCATATAAAAAACACATAATTAATCTAAACCACATACAAATCACATGATGATGAATAAATATAAAAAAAATACCAAAGAGACGCACTTGAAGCGTAGTTAGTAGATTAGATTCCACCCAAAAGCTCTTCTGTCTTCTCTTACTTACAAAGCTAGATTGGTCTTGTCTCAAAGACAGCAAGCTAAGTCAACGACAGATAAACAGCAAGCTAGATTAGATTCCAATATTTTTAAGTAAACTTCGAAAGGTAGGAAGAGCAGAGAAAGTTTCTTTGTTATTGTCTTTTATTTTTGTTTTTATTTTCTGGAGAAGTAGTAGAAGAGAGATAGAGAGAAGATGATACTTGGAAATAAGTTATAGGGACCTTTTTTCTACAAGTCATTTTCTTTAGGTCATATTCATAAATAACACCAACAGATTCAATAGTCTAAACTGGGCCAATTTAATCTTCCACCTCCCATCTGCACACACAGGGTCCTCTTTTTGCAACGCCGGGGGAAAGTAGCCAATCCCAATCCCATCATACTCACTAGTAACCACAAAATTGGAATGATCATTTTATTTTAAAAAGTAAACTAATAAGATACCGACACTTTTGAAAATTGTAATCATGAGAACAAGCCTAAATGAATTTGCTTAAATCAGGACCAAAAGCTCCAATTGATAATTGATTGACCGTTACACGAGTTAATTTAATTGACCAAGAGTAAAATCTTACTTATTCTGAAACTACAAAAACATTCTCGTACAAGAACTCGGCGATGCAAATAATAACATTGAGAAGTGTCTCTTCTCCTATCTACAGAAGGGAAGGAGAAGACCATAAGTTACATACTTTATAATAAACTAGAACAATGAGCATTTTCAGTGATATGAATTCCGTACTCACATCATTCAGGAACATGGTAATTCCCATACCTTTGGTACTTCTTGATAAAATGAAGGTAATTTCTGCTATCGATGATGGTGCTCATCATCTTTGCACTATGGCATCTGCCAGCCAAATATATGACCCCTAATAGAGACATTGCCAGTGAAAAGGCATTTCTTGTCAATGTAAGTTCCTGATGGAGCAGAACAAAAAAGTCAGATAACATGGAGAACATTATTCTTTTCGGAAGACAGCAGAGTACTAAACAAATCGATGACTCTATACAAAAAAGCAACTTTATAGATTAGAACAACAGCAAGCTAAATTGACGTCATTTGCACTCGGTGCAAAAGCAGCATCGAGCACTCCTCTGATCATAAGAGAAACTGCTATTGATCTTCATCTTTCATTCAAATGTTAGTCAGACTAAATTATGTTCTCAACCAGACAACAGTGTCGATACTATTAACTTAATTAGTTCCTTAATGTCGTTCATTCTTAGTCGGGCGAAAGTGGATAAACTTGCAAAGCATCATCATCTATCGAACACTGCCAGACAAGCAAGAGCCGTTGCGTTGAGTGCCACAAACTCATTCCGAGAATATGAATACTGTGGCATTCCCTCAGATCACACCAATTACAACAGTACGCACAAATTCCCGATTCCGAAAAAGAACTAACCTTCGATAGCTTCCCTGGGGGTCTTGAATCCCAACCCGATACTCTTAAAGTAACGGTTGCCGCATTTACCGGGCCTCTTCCCCTTCCCCGACTTCTTCGAGCTGCACCCAATCCCAATCACAACTTCTCAATTAACACCCAAAACCCTAAAATCATTACTCAAAACAACCAATAATTAACCCCCTAAAAAAATAAAATGCGTACCATAGGAAAACCTTGGGCTGCTTCAGAAACGCCTTCTCAGTCTACCACCACAACAAAAAAACAAAATAAATAATTTTTTTAAAAAGTGTTAATTAAGAGTCGAAGCGAAGAGAGAGAGAGAGAGACCTGTTCGGCCATTGTGGAATGCCGTTTAGCGGTCGGAGAAGGGACGGCGGTGAGGGATTACGGTGGGCGACGGCAAAGAGACCGATTTAGGGTTTAGACTTTAGAATTAATGTGGGCCTTTGCTAAACAAAGCCCTAATTTTTGTGGGAATGAGTCAGGGACCTGGTTGGGAGCCTCTTTACTCTAATGGGCTCCTTTAAGGCAATCTCTTTCTTGTTGTGAATTTTATGGAATGTAGACAATAGTAATAAGTAGAGATAAAGAGAGTAGGAGAGAGGAACATGAACTTCTCATTAATATATGAAAATGTGTACATCAAATGGAAATACATAAATCTATTTATAGGCTAAAAGATTAACTAAACTATAACCCACTAAACCCACTAACTTCAAAGAGAAATGGAGAAGTGGTGAGTGGATAAGAGTGGTTGAAAGTGATGGATAGAGATCATGGGACAAATGGCATCCATAATTAATAATTCATAATACTCCCCCTTGGATGCCATTTGAATAACGTGCCTCATTAAAACCTTACTCGGAAAACCCGTTGGGACAAAACCGTAGTTAAGAAAAAAGAGTACAACGTAAAATAACATCTCTCCCTCATGTCTACATCACTTGAGATCTTTGAGTCGTTTCAGACCAATATTATGGACATGCTTCTCAAAAACTGCAGCAGGCAGAGATTTCGTGAACAAACCTGCCAAATTGTCACTTGAACGAATTTGTTGAACAATTATCTCTCCATCCTTTTGAAGATCGTGTGTGAAAAAGAATTTTGGTGATATATGCTTTGTTCGATCACCTTTAATGTAACCTTCTTTCAATTGGGCGATGCACGCAACATTGTCCTCGTATAAGGTCATAGGTATTCCCCTTTGAAAAGGTAATCCACATGATTCTCGAATGTGTTTGGCAATAGATCTCAACCAAACACACTTTTGGCTTGCTTCATGAATAGCCAAAATTTCAGAATGATTAGACGAGGTGGCTGATATAGTTTGTTTCATAGAACGCCATGAAATAGTTGTACCTCAACATGTAAATAAATAGTCAGTTTGTGATCGACCATTATGAGGATCAGATAAATATCCTGCATCTGCATATCCCATTATGTCTGTTTTTGAGACATTTGGATAATACAAACCCATATCTATTGTACCTCGAAGATAACAAAATATTTGTTTGACTCCAATCCAATGCCTTTTTATAGGTGAAGGACTATATCTTGCTAGTAAATTAATAGAGAATGATATATCAGGTCATGTATGACTAGCCAGATGCATTAATGCACCTATCGCACTAAGATATGGCACTTCAGGACCAAGAAATTCTTCATCATTTTCTCGAGGTCTAAATGGATCTTTTTTCACATCAAGCGATCTTACGACCATTGGAGTGTTCAATGGGTGTGCTTTATCCATATTGAACCGCTTTAGCACCTTTGATATATAGGCTGATTTATGCATAAAAATTCCATCTCCAAGATGTTCAATTTGCAACCCAAGACATAGTTTTGTTTTTCCCAAATCTTTCATTTCAAACTCGTTTTTCAAATAATCAACTGCCTTTTGAAGCTCTATAGGAGTTCCAATGATATTGAGATCATCAACATAAACTGCGATTATAACAAACTCAGATTCAGATCTCCGTATAAAAATACATGGGTAAATATGATCATTCTTATAACCTTCTTATAACAAGTAGTCACTGAGACGATTGTACAACATGCAGCCTGATTGTTTCAACCCATATAATGATCGACATAACTTGATCGAGTATAGTCCTTTTTGACTTGAATCACGTACTTCTGGTATGTTTAATCCTTAAGGGATTCTCATATAAATGTCACTATCAAGTGAACCATATAAATAAGCTGTTACAATATCCATTAGACGCATATTCAATTTTTCATTTATTGCCAGACTTATCAAATATCGAAACGTGATTGCATCCACCACAAGAGAATATATTTCTTCATAATCAATACCAGGTCTTTGAGAAAAACCTTGTGCGACAAGTCGTGCTTTATATCTCACAACTTCATTTTTTCTCATTTCGTTTTCGCACAAACACCCATTTATATCCTACGGGTTTCACATCTTTGGGTGTGCGGACTACCGATCCAAAAACTTCATGTTTCGCAAGTGAATCTAATTCTGATTTCATTGCATTTTTCCAATTTGGCCAATCTTTTTTATGCATGCATTCTTCGATAGACTTTGGCTCTAGATCTTCTTCACCTTCCATAATACTTAGCGCTACATGATAAGCAAAAATATCGTCGATGATAATTTCATTTCGGTTCCATTTTTCTCCAGTCATAACGTAATTTATTGAGATCTCATGATTATCAAAATATTCAGGTACCTGATCTTCTGTCGGAAGTGACTATTCTAGAGTTTACCCTTCCTTGACATGAATATTAACTGGGGACTCTTCGAGAGTCAAGATATCCTCATTTTGACCATCTTTAAAATTTGCTCCTTTTCTTTTACGAGGATTTTTATCTTTGGAACCAATAGGTCTACCACGTTTCATTTGTGCCTTATCTTCATTGGCAGTAATAGATCGTCCTTCTGGAACATCAATCTTTAAAGGAGCATTAGCAGCTGGAATATGTGACTTAGTCACTCTTTTTGGGTCAGCAAAATTGTCTGGCAATTGATTAGCTAAATTTTAAAAATGAATTATCTTTTGAACTTCAAGTTCACTTTGCTTTGTTCGAGGATCTAGATATTGTAAAGATAATTCATTCCATCTAATATCTTTTTCAAGCTGCTTATTTTCTTCCCCTAATGTTGGAAAAATTGATTCATCAAAATGACAATCGGCAAATCGTGTCGTAAACATACTTCCAGTACGTGGCTCAATGTACTTTATTATTGATGGAGAATCAAATCCAACATATATTCCCAATCTTCTTTGGGGTCCCATTTTAGTGGGTTGTGGTGGAGCAATTGGAACGTAAATCGCACATCCAAAAATTCTTAAATGGGAAATATTTGGTTCCTGACCATGAACCAATTGAGATGGGGAGAATTCATGACAATTTGTTAGCCTGATACGAATTAACATTACTGCGTGTCAAACAGCATATCCCCAAGCTGAAATAGGGAGTTTCGCTCTCATAAGCAATGGTCTTACAATTAATTGAATTCGCTTAATAAATGATTCGGCAAGACCATTTTGAGTATGAACATGAGCTACAGGATGTTCGACTTTTATATCAATAGCCGTACAATAATCATTGAATGTTTCTGAAGTAAATTCACCAGCATTATCGAGACGAATAGTCTTAATTGGATTATCTGGAAAATGAGCTCGTAATCGAATTAATTGAGCTAGTAGTCTCGCAAACGCCAGGTTGCGAGTCGATAATAATGATACATGTGACCATCTAGTAGATGCATCAATTAATAACATAAAATATCTAAATGGTCCACATGAAGGGTGAATAGGTCCACATATATCACCATGTATACGTTCCAAAAATCCAATAGATTCATACCTATTTTTAGCTGGTGATGGCCTGGTTATTAATTTACCCTGAGAGCATGCAATGCATGACAATTTATTGGATTAAAAAATCTTCTGGTTCCTTAAAGAGTGTCCACATGAATTGTTAATAATTCTTCGCATCATAACTGAACCGGGATGGCCTAACCGGTCATGCCAAATAGCAAAATCTGTAATCTTCTGGTTTACGATTGCATATGCTTCAAGTGCACTGATATACGTATAATACAAACCAGATGAATAAGCAGGTAATTTTTCTAACATACATTTTTTACCCGAAATAATATTTGTGATAAACAAATATTCTTTATTTCCTTCATTTGTTGTCTCAACATGATACCCATTTTGGTGTATATCTTTGAAACTTAATAAATTTCGTTGAGACTTAGGAGAATATAATGCATTATTTATGCAAAAATTCGTACCTCCAGGTAAAAATAAATTGGCTCTTCCGGAGCTTTCAATTAAATTCGTAGTATCTGATATAGTACTAACATTGGCTTCATGCATATTCAAATGAAGGAAATATTTATCATCCTTAAGTATGGTATGCGTTGTGGCACTATCTGCTAAACATAAATCTCGCTCTTTGATAGATGAGCCAACTCGAACCAATTCCATACTCTTCATATAAAAGAAATATTTATATTAAATTCAAGAACAAAACATGACATAGAAAAGTTTAAGGAACATTACATTGAATTCAGAAGAAAAAAAAACATGATAAGGAAAATTCTAGGACAATATACTAAAAAAACATTAATATAAAACTACTACTCAATAAGAAAATCTGCAACATCCAAATGAGTAAAGTCATTCTGTCTGAAGTCAATGTTATCCTCTATATTTATAATGCCAGTGCCACCATCATCAATGACATAATTTGCTTCGGCTTTTCCTTTGCTTTTTAATGATTGTTGATAAAGCTCAACAAGATGCTTTGGTGCATGATAGGCGTGAGACCAATGACCTTTGCAGCCGCAACGATGGCACGAATTTTCAATTTTCATTCCACTATCACCATCTTTTCCAGCTTTCTGCTCTTTGTTTTCCCACTTTAGGTGGCGAGATGTGTGCTTAAAATTACCACCACGGTAACCATATCCTCCACGATTATTGCCATGTCCACGACCACGACCTCGGCCTCTATAATTAAATCTTGTCGCATTCACTTCAGGGAATGGAGCATAACCAGTTGGACGTGCCTCATGATTTTTCATCAAAAGCTCATTATTTTGTTCAGCCACAAGAAGACAAGAAATTAGCTCAGAATACTTCTTGAAATTCTTTTCATGATATTGCTGCTGAAGGAGCATATTAGATGCGTGAAATGTGGAGAATGTTTTCTCTAACATATCAGAATCAGTAGTCTTTTCTCCACATAATTTCAGCTGAGAAGTGATGCGAAATAGAGCTGAATTATATTCACTCACAGATTTAAAATCTTGGAATCGCAAATGCATCCAATCATAACGAGCTTTTGGGAGGATCACGGTTTTTTGATGCTCGTACCTTTCTTTCTAACTAACCCAAAGGATTAGTGGATCCTTTACCGTGAGGTATTCCGTTTTCAAACCTTCATCTAGATGACGACGAAGAAAAATCATCGCCTTAGCCTTATCCTGAGCACAAGATGTATTTTTCTCTTTGATAGTCTCTCCAAGGCCATTAGCATCAAGGTGAGTTTCGGCATCCAAAACCCATGACAAATAATTCTTGCCCGTAATGTGGAGAGCCACAAAATCAAGTTTGGCAAGATTCGACATGATAATAAATGCTATAGCTCAATCTTCTCAAGACGGTATTGAGAACGCGGTAGAGTTTCGTGCTGATAACGTGTTGTGAATTTTATGAAATGTAGACAATAGTAATAAGTAGAGAGAAAGAGAGTAGGAGAGAGGAACATGAACTTCTCATTAATATATATCAAAATGTGTACATCAAATGGAAATACATGAATCTATTTATAGGCTAAAAGATTAACCAACCTATAACCCACTAAACCGACTAACTTCAAAGAAAAATGGAGAAGTGCTGAGTAAATAAGAGAGTGGTTGAAAGTGATGGATAGAGATTATGGGACAAATGGCATCCATAATTAATAATTCATAATATTTCTTTATTTATCAGCTCCTCGGAGTTTTTTTAATATCTTCGGTCGATTAATGAGGTTTTTTTTTCAATATTGTCTTCAACGTTTTTTTATTTAAAATAATGTTACATCTAATAAATTCTAATTTTATACTACTTTTAACAAGTCTCCATAACGAAAATAAGGCAGGGACTTGAAATTGTCGGACAATATTTATGGATAATTTTTATAGTCATAATTTTTCTGATTATGTATATTTCAATCTTAATAATTAATACTAGAACAAAAACAGAGCGAGCCCACATGGCTAGAGTGACCAGAACACACTCATTAAGGTGTCCGGTGCCTTAAATAAGAAAAACATGGCCATGTTGCCCACTTCACAATATATACTATATTCACACCTACTTCATTCATTACAATGTGATTCATATTTGCCAATTTCTTGCATGGCCCCTGAAGAAAAATACAAGAGCTATTGGTGAATCGGCGTTGCTAACACATGGTGTCTTAATTTGTATTAGAATAAAAAGAATGATAATTTTTTCTACTATTTAGGATTCAAACTTAACTTTATAATTAAACAATGATTTATATTAGTTGATTCAGAATGAGTTAGCATTGTTTGTTGAAGTTTTGTTAAACATGTGATGTGCTTTGGCAGACATCCAAAATTAAGAGGAACTCTCATCCATGCGCAATTTATTAGGTACAACAAGTTGGAGAAATGAACACGTCTTACTTCAAGAATGGTTTATTATTTAAATTAAATTGATACGCATATCCGCAAAATAAATCATACTTGTGTTCCAGAAAATCCAAGCAGTAAATAGACGATGAACCAGGCTCATCGACCCAAAGTGAGTACAATGAATCAATGTTTATCGTTCCATTCTCAAATTAGGCTCGTGGATAAAAAAATTATGCGAACTTAATTTTATTTAAAATGAGCATGATGGGCTCATTCAGGTCCCAAAAATAGCATATGTAAAGTACAATCCAACATCTTTTAAGTGGTACACCGTAAAGCTACAATAAAACTTAAACTAATCAAATAGCTGGCCAAATATATATTTATATAATACAAAAGTACTGATGTTTTTTTTTTTGAGATCCTATTCTAAATCCTATTCTATTACATCAGAAATGCTCATGCCAGGAGTCGAACCCTGGACTTCACCCCACATGAGTGAGAACAATGCCACTGGACCAAATGGTCACTCGGCCAAAAGTACTGATGTTGGAATGCATATACTGTCTAAGAAAAATCACCGCTAACCCTGAAAAACTTGCATCAATGCTGTTCTAACTTCGTCCCCTGACGTTATTGCCTCTAAATATAAATTTACATTATATGGATGTTTATCAAATAAATTATGGATCGTTCTAATTAATTAACTCAAGATCTCCTAGCTGACCATAATACGTACCTATCTAAAACACTTCAATTGTGTATTGGGGTTTTTCTCCTGGCAGGAGAATAGTCCATCTCCGCTATGTCAAGAAGGTCCACCAAGTGTTCATGTGAGCTCTCCACATCTTGCTTTCGAGGAGGGATTTGAGAAGAAGGAATAGATTTGGCTTCGGCTTCTCCATTTATACACTCGTGCTGAGGGAAAAGACTAATTAAATTTTGATCAAGGTTGTAATCTTAATTATGGTAATATTAAAAGACTTGGTGTAATTAAATATATTTTTTTACCAACCTTTGTGGAAGTAGTACCAGTGGAAGTCGGACTGGTCATAGAGTTAAGTTTTCTAGACGTACTTCCTGCAAGAGGAGCCATGAATGTGAATATTACACTCACTTCCCATCTCATCCATTGAGAAATCAGGTTAGACTTATCATGATCTAGTTCCCTTTATATCCAATATCCTCGATTTCAATAATTTATAATTAAAAGAAGTTAAAATTGTGTTGTGAGTATAAAACTTCATGCTTGCTTGGAAGACTAGACTAGGCATTAAGATTGTACAATTAGTTACAATGCCAGAGAAATTGAACCCATAATATTTCTAAAATAAAACAACATCTATACCGTCTATATCGCTATCTCAGATGTCCGTTGGCTTGATATTTGTACTTATACATTTATCATGTATGAATAATGACAACTTTCAACTTTTCTGTAAGTTAACCTTTTCAAATTGTATATTCTTGGCAATATGTGAGTTAACTGGACCGTTAACATATTTTTGTTTTACCCTTCAAAGCATAAATAGGTTTACCCATGAGTTAAATTGAAGCTCCATAAATAAAATCTAATGAGATACCGACACTTTTGAATTATGCCAACAACCGTCGTGTCTTCCATACTACATGAATGACATTTGTTTTATCCAATGATTGATTAAACAATATAATGTGATTAATTGACAAAGCATAATTTAGGGTCACGCGAGTCATGTTTTGCATGTCGCTATAAGCGTTTAAGACCCGACAACTTTGCCACTTTTATTCTTCTACAACTTTGATTAAACAAATTAGTCGGTATAACAAATTAGCAAAGCTCATCACGACAAATTATATTTAATCTTTCAGAAATTGCTTTCTCAAATACTTCAACCCAACTCGGTCACAGATTATAGGTTGAAAACTATGTTCATGAGAACAAGCCTACAGGAATTTGCTTGAATCCAGGCCCAAAAGCTCCAATTGATAATTGATTGACCATTCCACTAGTTTAACTGACCAATATTAAAATTTCGAAACTACAACAAGGTTCTCTTACGAAACTAGGCATGAACTCAGCGACGAAAATGAAAATATTGAGACCGGATGATGGCTCACATTATCATGAAAGTAGAAGGATGAGATTTTCATCCAAGAACACAGACTCCAATGGAGACTTTATACCGTACCTTTGGTACTTCTTGGTAAAATGAAGGTAATTCCTGCGAACGATGATGGTTCTCATCATCTTTGCACTGTGGCATGTGCCAGCCAAGATACGACCTCTGATAGAGACATTGCCGGTGTAAGGGCATTTCTTGTCAATGTAGGTTCCTGACGCAGCAGAACGGAAAAGTCAGATAACATGG
>SOPF01024760.1:0-13129 GCA_012979155.1 Hypericum perforatum | reverse complement strand
AAGTCAGATAACATGGAGAACAACAGAATCATTCTTTTCGGAAGACAGCAATACTATTAACTCCCTTAGACGAAGCACAGCAGCAGCCCGGTGCTGCACGTGGACGGGATGCGTGCTTTGCACGCTCCGGAATTAAAAAAAATGTGGACGGGGAGCCTCGCATGTCAGCGATTGGGCAAGCCGCCACGTGACGGACCGGGGTCGCACGCCCCGGCTGCTGCGAGTTGTCTTAGTGCCTTAAATGTTGTTTCAATCTGGGTTTGGTAAAAGTAGAAAAAACTTTCCAGGCATCTAAATCTACTATGGTTGAACACAGCCAAGACAAGCCAGAGCAACAACACAGCCAAAGTAGATAAAATTAATTCCAACATACTATTTATCGAGTTCACCAAACAAAACTGGCTCAGGCAGCCTCGAAGCAACATCCAATCCGAAAAGGCAGCCTTCGATAGCTTCTTCCCTGGGCTGGGGGTCTTAAAGTAACGGTTCCCGCCTTCCCCGAGCTGCACCCAATCCCAATCACAACTTCTCAATTAACACCCAGACCCTAAAATCATAACTCAAAACAACCAATAATTAACAAAAAAAAGTGCGTACCATAGGAAATTTTTTGGCTGCTTCAGAAAGGCTTTCTCAGTCTACCACAATAAATAAATAAATAATTTTAAAAATTGAAAGAAGGAGATGGATTGTTACGTAGAGAGGGAGGGAGAGGGAGAGAGACAGAAACCTGCTCGCCTCGGTGGATAGGGCTTAATGACTTGAGATTTGGGATATCCGTTAATTGAAGAGTGGTAAGAGATTGAGGCAGTAGTCCCTCCTCTCCTCCTTCTTCGTCTGTTACCAGCTTCTCAAGGCTGTGGCAAGACCAAATCTCAAGTGTTTTCAGACGTGTGAGGTGTTGAAGTCCCTTGTAGTCTAGGCTTTTCAAACCACCAAGGAATCCAATCCCAAGAGTGGTGAGCGTGGGAGGCAACACCATTCCCTCTTCTGGAAAGGATTCAGTTTCATCAAAAGAGTAATCCTCATATGTAAGAGATGAAAGAGACGGCAGTGCCTGTAAGTTCCACTCCTTCCGCCTCTCCATCAGCTTCTTGCATCCGGAAATTTCCAGTGATTCTAATTTGGAAGGCAGTCCTCCGTCTGGAAACAACTCCAGCTCAGGGCAATTCCGAAGCACCAAACCCACGAGGCAAGGGAGACCCGACTTCATCTGCTCTGGCAGTGACTTTAGTTTTTTTAGATTTACTAACTCCAGTCTGGGCAGAGTTGTAGAAGCTAACACATACTTTGGAAAACAAACCACTTCCGAACAAGCACGGATTTCAAGGGTATTAAGCCTCTTAAAGTGCTCAAGAACCCCTCCCAATTGACTACATGAGTCGGTACCCTGATATCCAGATGCCAAATCAGAATTGTAAATGCGAAGTCGTTTCAGATCAACAATCCTTTCACCCAAAGTTCGTCGAATGTCTCCCAATAATTGATAAGCAGATGAAGTGTTGATTCCAGAAAGACGAAGATGGGTCCCCGAAAGAACATCTAGACCA
Source organism: Hypericum perforatum (assembly GCA_012979155.1). Taxonomy (NCBI): domain Eukaryota; kingdom Viridiplantae; phylum Streptophyta; class Magnoliopsida; order Malpighiales; family Hypericaceae; genus Hypericum; species Hypericum perforatum. The sequence goes on along the minus strand of SOPF01024760.1, from coordinate 11,579 downwards.
ACTTCACGGCTTTTGTCCTTAACCGTCACCTTAACAATTGCTCGAGCCCTTGGAAATGGAGCCACAAGTTGGTCACATCCTTCGATCTTAAGCTCCTTAAGAGAAGGCAATTCACCAGGCAAGGCACTCTCAAGTTTGGGGCACTCTGATAGACGTAGCTCTTCAAGACTTGGAAAAGCTCCATCGTGTTGCGCCCATGTTATCCACTCGCTCATCCCTTCAAAATGCAGAACTTTAAGGGATTTAAACGTTGGCTTATCATTTCCAGGCAGGGGACTACCATAGAAACTAGGGCCAACAACCATAATGCTATCACATCCAGAAATATAAAGACTCGTAAGGGAATCCACATGTCCAAGCGGTGGCATTTCATACAAGTTTTTACATCCTTCGATTCTCAAAGAAACCAGCTTCGAGGAGTGATGGCCAACCCAATCTGGGAACTTGGTACTCCTGTAACCCCTCATAGTAAGATGCTCGAGCGTACAAGGAGGTTCAAGTCCTTCAAGTACTCTTAGCTCATGTTGTAAGTCATCTGCGTCATCACCTTCCCAGCTCAACTCCAAAACTTTGAGATGCTTTTTCCCTTTTAGATTGCTCCCCGAAGCACCTTGAGCATTCACAATATTTTGAAGGTTCCAAATACGGAGCATATTTGTCAACTTTGAGAGCTCTTTCAACTCTTCGATGGAGCTCCAAGCACTCCCTTTTCCAACAAAGAAATCTTCCAACTTCTGAAGTCTTGTCAATTTGCCCAGCTCTGGTGGCATCCCTTGCAACTTTGTGTACCTAATGTCAAGGAAGCATAGGTTGACGAGGTTGCATAGGTCTGTTGGCAATTTATTTATAGCTGTTCCTGATAGATTCAAGAAGTGCAAGAACTTCAAGTCAACAATTGAATCAGGTACCTCCTCTAGTTCCTCGCAATCTTCAAGCAACAGAGTCTCCATATTACACAGTTTAAAAACAACATCAGGCAATCTTGTGATGCTTGTCCCAGAAAGATCCAGATACCGCAAAAGCTTCAAGTTTCCAATAGATTCAGGAACCTCCTTTACGCTATAGTAGGTGGCGAGAGACAGTACCCTGAGGCATTTAGATGTTTCAAGTAAATGCTGGACAGCTCTATCCATAGGATTATAATCGTTGTACCACCTGGATGTTCTTCTTATAGGTAAAAATGTTCGCAGTGACTTGCTCTGATAAATGTCTGCACATTTTTGCGAGGTTTTAAATGGAGCCAATAGATATGAAAAATGGCGAGTCTTTTCTGGCATCAAGCGTGCATTATCTATTTCCAATAAGTAGAAAAAATCTCCGGCAACATATTTAGCCAGATCATGAATGAGATCATGCATTACAAAGCACCCGGGCATCACTCTTGCTTTTTGGAAAAACGATCTCGACAGGAGAGCATCGAAGCAATCAGCCCCAGTTTCTTCCATAGGCTTACTTCCTTTACGAGAAGCGAAAATACCGTCTGCCATCCACAATCTGACCAATTCATGAATTTTGAATTCATAATCCTTTGGAAGTAATGCACAATAAGCAAAGCACCTTTTATGACTTGATGGAAGATAACGATAGCTCAACCTTAATGCAGGAAGAATGCGGCAATCTTCTAGATTCCATATCTCACTTCTCAATATCCGCTCCCATTCTGTTGCATCCTTATTTTCACTCAGCAGACTTCCTAGAGCGTTCGCAGCAAGAGGCAAGCCTCCGCATTTGGCAGCCAATTTTCGTCCAATTATTTCCAGATCCAAATAATCAGTTGGTTTTTCATCTCTAAAAGCACACTTTGCAAATACCAACCAACATTTATCTTCACTTAACTCCTTCAAATAATAAGTACGAACGGTGGATGCGAGGGATGCGACTTTATTGCTTCGTGTAGTTACAATGATCCGACTACCCCGCAATCCATGCTTCAAAGGCTTCAGTAAGTTCTTCCAGGACTTCGAACCTTCGTTCCAAACGTCATCAAGAACAAGCAAAAATCTCTTCCCCGTCAAAGCATCCCTCAGACTGGTCTGAAGAAGATCCGGAGTCATTGAGTCAAGACCAGGAACCCCAGGAGCAAATCCTTTGAGGATATTTTTTGTAACCAAGAAAACATCAGTTTCTTCTGAAACACAGATCCAAGCTTTGAGTTGAAACTTCTCTGATACTTCCTTCTGGCAGTAGACAAGCTGAGCAAGAGTGGTTTTTCCCAGGCCGCCCATACCCACAATAGCAATCACGGCCAAGCCATTCGCACCATTTGTTTCTTCTGACGTCAACAACTTTGTAATAGCTTCCATATCAGCTTCTCTGCCTTCCACCTCAGAATCGTCAACCAATGAAGTAGTTCTTCTTTCCAGAGGTAAGTTATGACCGTACACGTCAGCTTCTCGGCCACAGTCCCTCAGATTCTCCATCTCTTCCTTCAGTTGAGCGAGTCTCTCAAGGATCTCCTTCAACTTCTCCTCAACCTCAGCAACAACAGAAAAAGAGTCACTAGCTATCGCATGAGAGTCATAAGCAAGCAAGTCTTCGGCATCATAGACGACATCCTTGATCTCATCTAACCACGATTTAACCCTAAGGTCAGTGATCTCCTTGTTCTCCGCGTCATCCAGCACCTTGCTCATAAAGATGAGGGAACTCTCGAGCTTCTGGAGCAGCTCCTTGAACCGAGGGGGACCCAAGAAGCTCATTATCTGATTGACGATCTTCTCAAGAAACTCGAACTGGGAGCTGAAATGTCAGAAACTAAAAGATTCAAAACAATGAAATATTGGAGTAATAGATTTTGATTTCCAATTAAGATTCTGATTTTTTTAACAATCAAAATTCAAATGGACTAACTATTTAATTCACATAAAGTAACTTTAAAGCTCATCGAAATACCTCCCGCCAACGTATGATTCCCCTTTTAGCTTGCTAAATTCTTCCAGAGCTGACGTCCAATTCTGCAATCTGTCCTTACCATATTTCTGTTCATGTACATCCGTCCTGCGATATCGCACTTCTTTTGGGTCAACTTCATAGAAGATGGGGATAACTCTCTGCTTCCTTTCCTCCTTGAATTTGAGTATAGTTACCAGCTCATCAAGACACGAATTGGAGGAAGCATAGTCTTTAGAGAATATGACGACAGAGAGCCTTGATCTTTCAATGGCTTTGACAAGACTCGTAGAAATTTCATCTCCGGTCCGGAGCCCTTCGGCATCTCTAAACACTCTGATGTTCTTCTCTATCAAGTTGTGATATAGATGATCAGTGAACTTGTGGCGTGTGTCTGGACCTCGAAAGCTGAGGAATGCATCCCAGTCCCATATGGAGGTTTCTGAAAAATCCGTTATCATTTCCTGGCTAGGGCCCAAAATTCGTGGGAACCCAAGTCAAGCCATGACACAGATGAAGAAACGCAGTACACAGATGAAGTTACATTCAAGAATTGAGATTAGGTACCAATTAAAGAGCTAATTTACCAAGATATCAGTTGACTTTTTATTTTTAAGAGCAAGATGATATGTTATTGATTTTTTCTCCTAAACTTGCTACTTTTCACCAACAAAAACAGGGGTAGACCATTAATGGCTTCTTCTTTCAATATCAAATAGACAAATATTAGACTAGCTTATAATTAGAAAAATAGAAAACAACAAAAAGTTAAAAATGATAAACTCAAACAGAACCTGCTGTCAACAACATGGATGAGTCCCAAATGTTTCCGTCCATTTAGCAAACAGAACCTGGAGGAGTGCTCACCCAAACATTTACCCAAACATATGTCAACAACATCACTAATTATAATCCCATAAAAAAAAAACCCAACAAGATACAAATTACTTGATGAATCTCATTGTATATTTGCATATTAAAAAAACACATAATTAATCTAAAACCACATACAAATCACATGATGATGAATGATTATTAAAAAAAAAATACCAAAGAGACGCACTTGAAGAGTAGTTCGTAGATTAGATCCCACGCAAAAGCTTTTCTGACTTCTCTTACAAAGCTAGAATTGTCTTGTCTCAAATACAACAAGCTTAGTCAACGACAGAACAACAACTCATCTTATCTCTCATGTTCCAATATTTGAAGTAAACTTCGGAGTTGGTATCCAAAGAAGCAAGAGGGAGGAAGAGCAGAGGAAGTTTCTTTGTTATTGTCTTTTCATTTTCTTTTTGTTTTCTGGAGTAGTAGTAGAAGAGAGAGAAGATACTAGGAGATATATTATAGGGTCCTCTTTTCTACGTGTCATTTTCTTTAGGTCTATTCATAAATAACGTCAAAAGAAAATATGTTATAGCGTCCTCTTTTCCATGAGATAATTTTAGTTTCGCAAATAAAATCTAACAAGATACATTAATAACAATTGTCTTATCTAATTACCGATTAAACAATATAATGGGACAAATTGACATTGCATATTTTAGGGTCAAACGATTCATAATTTCCATGTCGCTTTTAATAGTTAGGACTTAAATCGAGGCCCAAAAGATCCAATTGATAATTGATTGACCATTACACGAGTTAATTTATTTAACCAAGAGTAAAATCTTAAATATTCTGAAACTACAAAAATGTTCTCGTACAAAAATGTTCTCGATGCAAATAATAACATTGAGAAGTGTCTCTTCGCCTATGTACAGAAGGGAAGGAGAAGACCATTAATTACGAACTTTATAATAAACTAGAACAATCAGCATTTTGAGGAACATGGTAATTCCCATACCTTTGGTACTTCTTGATAAAATGAAGGTAAATATACGACCCCAAATAGAGACATTGCCAGTGAAAAGGCATTTCTTGTCAATGCAAGTTCCTGATGCAGCAGAACAAAAAAGTCAGATAACATGGAGAACATTATTCTTTTCGGAAGACAGCAGAGTACTAAACAAATCGATGACTCTAGACAAAAAACAACTTTATAGATTAGAAACAATGGCACGCTAAATTGAAATCATTAGCATTTTGCAGTGCAAATGCAGCATCTAGTACTCCTATGATCATAAGAGAAACTGCTATTGATCTCATCTTTCATTAAGTTGTTAGTCAAAGATTGTGTGCAAATCATTCACCGTAAATTCTGTTATCTACCAACAGTAAAAGTAGATAAACATACCAAATGTCTATCATCTATTGTTGAACACAGCCCAGAGAAGCAAACGCCAGTGTACCATAATCTCATTCGAAGCATAATACTACTATTGCATTCCCTCAGATAACATCAAAACTTTAAGCACAAATGACAGATTCCAACAATCACAAGAACGAAATATGCATTGTGGGAATAACCCCGAGAGCAACCACAGACAAATTGCAGACGACGTGGAACCATTCATCAAATTCACCAAACAAAACTTGCTCAACCTTTAAGCAACAGCCAATCTAATTCATATAGAAAAGGGGCCACAAATGGGAACAGAACAAAACCTTCGATAGCTTCCGTGGGGGTCTTGAATCCCAACCCCATACTCTTCTTAAAGTGACGATTTCCGCCTGGCCTCTTCCCCTTCTCTGATTTCTTCGAGCTGCACCCAACCTCAATCACAATACACACCTCAATTAATACCCAAATACCAAAACCCTAAAATCATAACCCTAAACAACCACAACATAATAACACTAAAAAAAAATATGCCAGCAACACGAATCCTCCCTCTGACAAGTCCCATCCAATCCTCAGCTAACCCACACCAAAGTGTCCACTCCGAAATACTTCTCCACACTGAAAGGATGACCTTATTCACGCAAGCCTGGCCAGATTCGAAGATAACCTTATTTCGCATTAACCAAATATGCCAGCAACATGCTGCAAAGATAGTGTACCATAATTTTGGCAAAATCCCCCCTCTGACAAGTCCCATCCAATCCTCCAAAAGACCAATCAACGTTTTCCCAGCACACCATCTAACCCCGACGGAGTTTAAGACGACATTCCACACTTAGTGGAAAAGCTACAATGTAGAAAAAGATGGTCAGAGGACTCAATTTCTGAGTTACAAAGAGCACATGTGGCAGCTTGAAGAGGACTGAAGCCAATCCTCAAAAGATTGTCCCAGGTCTTCATTTGACCTATGAGAGCAGCCCACAAGAACCAGCTGACCTTAGAGGGTACAAGGTTTGCCATACTTTCTTTGTAGACCCCCAAAGATTGTACCGAAAAACCTTGGAAAAGCATATTATAAAGCCCATGTACTGAGAACCCGTTGCATATTCTGAAACTACAAAAACGTTCTCTTACAAGAACTCGGCAATGCAAATAATAACATTGAGAATGCATGCTCGCTCACATGCCTGTGAAGGCCTTCTTTCCTCCAGTCGATCATCCGGTAGGGAGAACTTTCAAGAGGTTGAATCTCACAGTTTTAGATAATGGCCTGGAAGTTTGGTTTCCGATAATCAAAATCAGAGATCAGACATTCAAGGAAGAACAAGCACACATAGCAACAGAGGAAATATGAATGATTTGATTCAACAATAACCTGCATTGCCCAATGATGACATGATCTCCTTCCTTGACGCGGAAGTATGGTGCTATGTGAGCTAGAATGTTGGATTGTCTCTTCTCGTATCTACACAAGGGGAGAAGACCAGAAGTCACATTATCATGAAAGTAGAACGATGAGCTTTTCATCAACAACACAGACTCCAATGGAGACTTTATACAGTACCTTTGGTACTTGTTGATAAAATGAACGTAATTCCTGCGAACGATGATGGTTCTCATCATCTTTGCACTGTGGCATGTGCCAGCAAAGATACGACCTCTGATAGAGACATTGCCGGTGAAAGGGCATTTCTTGTCAATGTAGGTTCCTGACGCAGCAGAACAGAAAAGTCAGATAACATGGAGAACAGAATCATTCTTTCTAGAAGAAAGCAGAGTACTAAACAAATAGAAGACTCTAGTAAAAAAACAACTTTATAGATTAGAAATAACGGCAAGCTAAATTGATGTCATTTGCACCCAGCGTAAATGCAAATGCAGCATCCAGCACTTCAATGATCATAAGAGAAACTGCTATTGATTCTCATCTTTCATTCAGTTGTTAGTCAGAGATCCCGTGCAAAATCATTCACCAGACAACAGTGTCAATACTATTAACTTCCTCAGTTCCTTAATGTTGTTCATTCGCAGTTAGGTGAAAGTGGATAAACTTGCAAAGCATCTATCTATCACCAACGGTCGAACACTGCCAAGATAAGCAAGAGCCATTGCGTTGAGTACCACAAACTCATTCCAAGCATACAGAATACTGCTGCATTCCCTCAGATCACACCAATTACAACATTAAACACCGATTCCCAATTCCGGAAAAGAACTAACCTTCGGTAGCTTCCCTGGAGTCTTGAATCCCAACCCGATACTCTTAAAGTAACGGTTGCCGCCTTTACTGGGCCTCTTCCCCTTCCCCGACTTCTTCGAGCTGCACCCGATCCCAATCACAACACCTCTATTATTATTATACCCAAACACCCAAAACCCTAAAATCATTACTCAAAACAACCAAAAACAAAAAAAAAATGCGTACCATATGAAAACTTTGGGCTGCCTCAGAAACGCCTTCTCGGTCTATCACCACCCCAGAAAAACAAGATAAATAATTTTAAAAACAGTGTTAATTAAGAGTCGGAACGAAGAGGTCAAAGAAAAACTGAAGGAATGCCGTTTAGCGGTCGGAGAAGGGGACGGCGGTGGGGGATTACGGCGGGCGGCGGCAAAGAGACCGATTTAGCGTTTAATGTTTTAGAATTAATGTGGGTTTTGATAACTAAAAATTAAAATAAAAAACATAATTTTGTGGGCCTGGGTCTTAGGGTAACTAGTTGGGGGCCTTTTTATTCCAATGGGCTCGCCTGATATATTAAAACTTCTCCATTAAAGCACTCTCTTTTTTTTTTATCAGCTTCTCGGAGTTTTTTTTTAATATCTAGGGTCGATTAATGAGCTGTTTTTTAATAGTCTTCAACGTTTTTATATTTAAAATACTGTTATATCTAATCAATTCAAAAAATTTACTACTTAACAAGTCTCCAGAACGAAATTAAGGCAGGGACCAGCCAGTGATACATATTTCGTTGAATAATGCCGGATAATATTTAGCGATAATTTTTCTAGTGATAATTTTTGCAATGATGTATTTTTCAATCTTAATAATTAATACTAGAACAAAGTTTATTATCATTGAAACCAAGTTCATGCTAATGGGCGGGCAAGAGCACATTTGACCCAGCAGAAAAGAGAACAGGGCGAGCCCACATGATTAGGGTGACCAGACCAGACCACACTCATCATGGTGTCCGGTGCCTTAAACAGGTGAAACGTGGCCATGTTGCCTAGGGGTGAGCAAAAGACCCGACCTGTCCGATCCGATCCGGACCCGAAAGACTCGAACCCAAAAATCAGAGAAATATGAGACCCGAACTGAACCATTATAAATTCGGATCTGATCCGAACTCGACCCGGACCCGGACCATAAAAATCAAAAGAAAAAACTGAAAAAAAAACTAACTAAACCTTGAAGGTTTTGAACTAAATCTTGAAGGTTTTGACTTTTCTTTTGGGGAAAGTGGGCTTGGACCCTAACTAAATCTTAAAGGTTTTGAACTAACCTTGAAGGTTTTGAACTAACCTTGAAGGTTTTGAACTAAATCTTAAAAAATCCATAAGTAATATATATTTCAGTTCGGATCGGGTCCAAACGGATCTGTGGGCTTGGACCCGATCCAGACCCGAGAACCATATTTTTTAAAAAATCAGACCCAAACCAAATCATTTTTTTCCAGTTTCAGTTTGGGTCGGATTTTTTGGGTCGGTTCAGTTCGGATTTATGGGTTTCGGTTTGTTTGCTCACCCCTAATGTTGCCCACTTCTCATTATATAATATATTCCAACCTACTTCATTCATTACAATGGGATTCAGATGTTTATTCATCAGCTAACCTAACCTAATCTTTTTTGATCCATAGGCCCATCTAATCTCCGCTATTCATACGTGACAATTTCTTGCATGGGCCCTGTCGGAATGTACAAGAGTTATTGGTGAATTGGCTTTGCCATCACGTGGTGTGTTCATTTTTTGGCAAGACATCTAACTAGACAATAATAGAAAGAGTGATGAAAATTTTCCAATATGTAAGATTCTAACTTAAAGTTTTTGATTAAGCTATGACAACTTATTTATATTAGTTGATTTAGAATGAATTAGCATTGTTTGTTGAAGTTTAGATAAGTACGTGATGTGCTTTGGCCGACATCCAAATTTAAGGACTCTCTCATCCATGCATGTTTGCACATGCAATTTATTACGTACAACAAGTTGGAGAAATAAACACGTCTTACCTCAAGAATAGTTTATTATGGAAATTAGCTGTTACGCATATCCGCAAAATCAATCACACTTGTGTTCCAAAAAATCCAAGCAGTGAATTGACGATGAACCAAGCTCATCGATCAAAAGTGAGTGCAATGAACCAAAGTTTATCATACCATCTCTAACTAGGATTGTGATCTAAATTTTATACGAACTTAAGTTTATCTTAAGTGAGTATAATGAACCACTGGATCAACGATTGGTAATTTTTCAATTGCTTGGAAGAGTACATTAGGCGCCAAGACTGAACAAATTGGGTGAGTCCTGAGTTGATCAGCCACGACTTCGAAAGGTTGTTGGCACACCTCCACTTTGGGAAGGCCTCCGACGTACTTTTGGATTGCACCAACATACCATTGACAATGAGAACTTGTTTGTTGCATCAAGTATCATGGTCAATCGCCTCTCTCCATATAGCATAATTATCTCCAGAGCTTGACAATTTTGGGAGACGAGGGACGCCTAAGTTGTCATTGAACTATGAATGAAATGGGTGAGTCAGTGTGACTGCTTTCTTTTGCTGCAACTGTTGTGTTGCTCGCCATGATTACTGCTAGGACAGATCTGCTTTGTATCTTCAAATTTTGATCTATGCTATGATATCATATTGAGGTAAAAGATGATACTTTAATTCATTGATGATACGTCAAATATATTCAAGGATTACAACTATTTGATAAGCCTACCATGGACCATGTGCTTGGCACTACAAATATTAATCCTATAAAAAAGTCAAAAATCAATCACCTTGTCCACTGTTTCAAAATTAAATAGTGGAATTCGTTTAAAAAATCCGAAAAATTCTCTCCAAAAACTAGCTCAAAGTGAATTCAAAAGACAAAGTCTGCCCCAAACCAATTTTGTTATGGTTCCCAGTAAACTTCAATAAGTTAATGAGGTTGGAGGAATCAAGAGACCAGACAACTACTGAATTTCGGTAAGATTCTTTTGGCATTTACTTCCTGGATATTGTAATTATATATTGATAATCTATGGACTACGAATAGAAAACTTTTCAACTTCTCTATGTGTCAAATCTTTTCAAGTTTGTATATTCTTCATAGCAATATTTGAATCAATTGGACCGTCAACCTATTTCCAATTTACTCTTCAAAATAAAAATAGCTTTAACCTGAGATAATTAAAGATTGGGCAAATTACCCTCAAGTCCCTGGTCTTTACATTATTCTCCTATTGGGTCCTTCCTTTATCATAAATGATTAATCAGTCCCTGTTTTATTCAAAAATGTTGGTCTCGGGTCCCCACCGACCAAATCAGACTTTTTTATTATTTTTTTGTCATGTGAAATGACTATTTTACCCTTCACAAAACGACAAATTTTATCTTAAATTTGTCGTTTTGTGAAGGGTAAAATAGTCATTTCACATGACAAAAAAATAATAAAAAAGTCTGATTTGGTCGGTGGGGACCCGAGACCAACATTTTTGAATAAAACAGGGACTGATTAATCATTTATGATAAAGGAGGGATCCAATAGGAGATTTTGGTAAAGACAAGGGACCTGGGGGTAATTTACCCTTAAAGATTTTATATATGAAAATCTAACAAGATACCGGCACTTTGAAATCTGATAGCAGCCACAGTGTCGTATTAGGAGCTGATAACTTTGCCACTTCGGTTCCACTAAAACTTTGATTAATCGAACAAATAAAACAGAGGAAATATGAAAGATTTGATCTAATAATAACTTGCATTGCCCAATGATGACGTGATCCCCTTCCTTGACGCGAAAGCATGGTGCTACATGAGCTTCTTCTCGTATCTACAAAAGGGGAGAAGACCATAAGCTACATACTTTTATCAGAGCAGGACATTTCTTGTCAATGTAAGTTCCTGACAGAGCAGGACAGGAACAAGTCAGATAACATGGAGACCATCGTCATTCTGTTTGGAAAACAGCTGAGTGGTAAACAAATCTGAGACCAAAAACAGAAGCAATAAACAAATCGATGACTGCGCGAAAACAACTTTGAAGAAACAATTGCAAGGTAAAATGGATTCCTTTGTTGTTCAAATGCAGCATCGAGTAGTACTCCTATGATCATAAGAGAAACTGCTCCTGATCTCAACTTTCATTCGGTTGCTAGTCAGAGGTCCTGTGGAAACCATTCACGGTAAATTCAGAATACAGCAGCAATACTATTAACTCCCTTAGTGCCTTAAATGCTGTTCAATCTCGG
>SOPF01024751.1:31849-43673 GCA_012979155.1 Hypericum perforatum | reverse complement strand
AACATAACTATGTTGTCTCTAAGCGATAGTAAGAGTCAACGTATATCGTGTAATCCATGATGCCCATCTTGATACAACAAGCCATTGCATGGGAACATGGATAGTGAAATGCTTGAAATTTTGCCCAGTAATATGTTCTTCTATCTAAAGACACCCTATTTACATTCCCACCTTTTCCTGTGTGATATGATACCCTAATCGATACACTAAAATCACTAGTTTGACCATTGGATATTGAGACGGTATGCCGTTGAGCTTTCTTCTCCCATTTTTCCAACTTGGCATGGAGAATCCTTAACAATATTATCTGACTAGGAATATACTCTTCAATACACTTAGATGCTATTTCCTGGAAATCATTAGTAAGTTGTGCAAAAATTTTTATTTGTTTGCATAATTTGTGTTAGATTTTTCGTTTAGGTTTATTGAGTGGGTTTGTTTGCTTATCTTTATTTTCGATTGCTTGCATGTTTTTGTATTTGTTTTTGTGATTAGGTATTTATTAGTATCTTAGACACCTTGAGGACAATGTGTCATTCAAGTGTGGGGAAGGGTTCCTTCTATGAATCTTCCTTATTAGGTTGTTTAGAAGTGTTTAGGTTGGGTAGGTGTAGACTTGGCATGAAATTTTCAAAATTTGACCCCCCTCAAAATTTTTTAAATTGTGTTAGAATTTTATCATATTCTTGGTTAGGAATTTAATTCGAGCACAATGCCTAGGAAATGATAGGAACCTCACACTCTGTTGTTTAGACTAGTGGTTTCACTATGTAGACTAGACTAGAGGGTTGATTAGTGAACCTTATGAGAACTTGAGCTGACAGAAGAGACACCAGTCTCTATTTTTCATGATGTGCATACTAGTGTTTGTTAATCGAGGCATCCTACTAGTACTTATCGTAGTCTAGGTTGTGTGGAAGTTAGTGAGATGATGGGGCATTCTTTGATATTTGAGCCTAGAGCCTTAGAGCCAAGAACCTTCATTACCAGTTGTGTTAAACCATTTGAGCTGAACCTTTTTTTGATCTTAGATGAGGAAGCTGATTACAAGCCAACTTTGAGCCTTATATTCATCATCTTCCCTACCTTTGATCATCCGATTCGAGGACACATAGTCAAGGGTGTAGTCCTCACACGATCCTATTCTAAATAGCTCAAGTTCAAATTCTGACTACGTAATGAGATTTGGCTGCCATTCTAAGTTCACAAGTTTGGAGGGGAGTTCATCAATTGCAAAAGACTCAAACACTTCAACCAAAAGCACATGCTACATGCATAATAGACTCGATCACATATGTATGTCAATGTAAAAAGAAAAACAAAACAAAATACCATAGAATGACTAAAACAAACAAAAAGATCATACACATGATGAGTGCACCCCCACACTTGGAGAACACATTGTCCTCAATGTGTAAGGGTGAATATCAAGCAAGCAAAAATGACAAAACAAGGAAAAAGGAAAGATACATGAGGCAGGATAGAGGAAGCCTGGGATCACTGGTATGGCGGAGAAGGTGAGAGATGGTCCTGAAGCCAGGCCCATTGCGCCTGGTTGTACTCTTGGTTGGCTTGGTATTACTAACAGCGGGCTACCTATTCAGAAGCTAGAGTTTGGACCTGAATCTCTAGACTCTCAAGATGTTGCTCAAGATCAGGAACTAGCATAGGTGCAGGGGCATTTTCTTGCAGTTGGTCTTGGACAACATTGCAATCTTTCCACTTGTTGATCGTGTAAGTGATAAAACCACAGTTATCTTCTTTAGTCAGGAGGCTCCATCTCACTAGCTGCTCACGATCGATGGTGAGTGGCTGGAAGGTGTTTTTTGTTTTGGGTGCCTGACCTGGGAAAAAATGACGAACAAGCGTGGCAACAATATGGCCAAGTCCTAGCCATTGGGGGTTAGTCAATTGTAGTGTGCATTTAATGACATCAATTATCAATGTAACTATGCCAAATGGTCGATGGTATTATGCACAAGAGAGAGCATAAAACTGGGTCCAGGTGATGTGGTTATTCTCATACTGGCCACTAAAGCATGCACACATGAATCGGTGCAGGACACTTATGTGGAGATCCTTGAGGGACTACATCTTATAGTGGGGAAAACCTATAAACTCCTGCCATGCGACATGAGCAGCTACTTCAGATGCAAAATTGAGAGGACTACCCCTACCCTTTAGGTCTAGAAGCCTAACGAGCAAAGATTCATTGACAGTGATGAGCTGGCCATGAATTCACGCAGTGAAGGATAAGTTATTATCAACTACAACTACGGTGCTATAAAATTCAGTAACATCATAAAGATCAATATTACAGACTGTTCGAGCAAAGAATCCCTAACCTAGGTGATCTATAGCCTCATGCAAAGTCTGATCAATCTCTAAATATCACATTTCATCCCAATCAATCACATTGTACTCAATGAGCTTGCATTTGTCAAACTTAAGATAATGCTCACCTTCCCAGTTATAGAAGATTGGGTAACGAGCTTTATACCTAGTTGCTATATTGACCGATGCGAATGGATGCAAGCTATAGCCAACCAAAGGAGTGGAATCAGTACGACTGCATTTTGGGACCATATGGGTGGTCGAAAATTATGGTTAACAGTAATCAACGACGATGGTGAGTGGTGGCTGGTGGTGGGTGACAGAGTAGGGTGGTCATGTAAGGAGTGAAGGAGTTTTAGGGAGAAGGAAAGGTTTTAGAGGGGGGTAGTGGTGGTTTTAGTTTTAGGTTAAAAAAATGGGAGGAGAGAGAGAGTGTGTGTTGAGCTATTTAGGGCAAAAATCTGACCCCCAGCGAACGCTGGGTTTGACTAGCTAATGCTGGTTTGGAATCTGTGACATCCCAGCGAATGCTGGCCTAAGCCAGGGAACACTGGTCTGGGATCTGTGACACCCCCAACGAATGCTGGGGGAGACCAACGAACACTAGCTCATCTGTGACCAGTCTTTTTCCGTCACTATGGGAATTGTGCTTTCGGTCAACCTGTTTAGCCTGCAAACATTGACACTAAAACGACATATACTTTTTGAGGGTGACACTATATACATTCCCTTATAAACCCATAAACTTGGGGAAACTCGGACGAGTGATGCTATGATGAACAAAAATAAAAGAAAAGGAGAGGTAGTTCTAAGTTATCGTCATTAGATTGACGTTGGAACATTCTTATTGAGGGTCTAGATCTGCAAGGTCTGTACGAGACTCTTACGTATCGAATTGATCACCCAGTATATCTTCAAGTGTTATTCGTTCACCTTAAACTCTTCATTCGTATCTAGGTTATAAATCTGGACTGCTCCATAGGGTGAAATGGCAACAATTGTGTATGGTCCGGTCCACTTAGATATTCGAACCATAACCTAACAAGATAGTCAATCATATGGTTAAGGCATCGCGCTCAATATAGAACTACTCGTTCACATAAAAATAACGCACAAAATAACAGTGAATGAATTCATATTCAAAGGCTGGGTGAGGAAAGTTTAGTCTCGATGATTCTGCCTTCTACCCCAAAACAAAAAAATGAATTCACCTTGTAAATCTCCTAAGTGTTCTCCAAAAATATCATTGAACTAAAAGTTGTTTCTAAGCTGGGGCTAGAGGCATATTTATACCCTAGCTGCCAAAAAACCTAGCAAAATCCAGAGCTGTAGCTAATCTGGCAGGTGAGAATCTCCTAATCAGGTAGGGCAGCAACCACTAGATGTATAGCGATCGTTGCTCTACTTCTCCTCGCACAGCACCAATTAACTTTCTAGTGATCGCTAGCTATCCTTCGCAACCTTTGTCCTAATTTGTTTCCTCACCTTGCCCCTATGACAAAACACACACAACTTAGCAAGCACTTACAACCCGACTCAACACACAAAAGACATAAAACTTATGACAATATGCTACACAATTAGCTCAGAATACTAACCAATAACTTACAAAACATAGTTAATTATGTGTACGACTTCACGCACATCATCTAACTACGGCCATGGCTGCTGCTCTTGCTACTTTTTCTGCTCTAACTCGTGCAACAAAAGCAATGTCTATATAATTGGCTTTTCTACTCTTGGTCCATCTCATTCTATATTCGCTTCTTTGGTCAACCTCTACCATTCAAAGTTTTTTCATCGGGAATAATCTTGACAACAGTTTGATCTTTTGGTGGTGGCCAATTTGTAGGATTTTCAAGAGGGACAAATAAGTACTGATAACATAACTATGTTGTTTCCAAGTAATAGTAAGAGTCGACATATATCTTATAATCCCTGATGCCCATCTTGATACAACAAGCCATTGCATGTAAACACGGATAGTGAAATGCTTGAAATTTCCCATAGTCATATATTCTTCTGTCTAGACGCACCCTCTTTGCATTCCTACCTTTTCCCGTGTGATATGATACCCT
Organism: Hypericum perforatum; assembly: GCA_012979155.1. Taxonomy (NCBI): domain Eukaryota; kingdom Viridiplantae; phylum Streptophyta; class Magnoliopsida; order Malpighiales; family Hypericaceae; genus Hypericum; species Hypericum perforatum. Next base: position 39,261 of record SOPF01024751.1, on the reverse strand, counting down.
AGTCAATACACTAAAATCACTAGTTTGAGCATTGAATGTTGAGACGGTATGTTGTTGAGCTTTCTTCCCTAATTTTTCCAACTTGGTGATGAGAGTGGTTTTCGACGTCGTGAAATACCTCCAACCATCGTCGCAATATAGTTTATAAAGTAGGATATCGTTCCCACGAGGATCGAGTTTGCGCCTTTCTCGGCTTACTAGCTATGTTTTAGGAACTTGATTTGCATTTAATGGTTTGGTAACTTGTCACACAAATATGCACAAAATATCAACACAAGAACAATAACAAAACAAATATAAAGACAAGCAAATTAAACTAAAGTGAGCAAGATACCATCGAGCACCTAAACTAGCTAAATGATTCGAGGGGTTTTTAAGTTCGTGTCATGGTCTGAGTATTTCAAGGCAACTAATCTATGCTGTCGCACTAGATTAGTCTAACTTAATACTTAGTTAGGACCAAGTGAACAAGATGTGCCCTTGCAATCATCAAGTCACAAAATCCTAGCTAAACATCAACTATTAGTATCACCCTTTAGGACAACCAATTACCAAGAAAATCCTCATCTTACAAGGCAACGGATCAACAAATTAATTTTTTGATCTAATCTTTCTCCTCTCGAAGATCAAGACTCGATTATGTTCATAAATCTAGGTGGCCAATCTAGACTAAGCATTAAGTTCTTAACAAGTTCATGGTCCTTATCATTTTTACCACCTTAAACCATTAACTTTGCTTAGGATTTCAAGGCATCAAACTCACAAATTAAACTACTCACACATATTTACATAAACACAAACATATATATTACATGAACAAAGCATGAAAGTAAAGAGTAAAGAAAGAGTTAGGATGGTTGACAAGTCCAAGCCTAAGCTTGGTTTTTGCCTTAGCTTTTCTCCTCCTCCCTTCTCTTTCTTTCTTCTCTTCCTCTTCATTTTTGCTCTTGGCCACCCCCTCTCTTTTTCTTTTTTCTCTTTTTCCGTGAGTTTCCTTAGAGATGGCTGCTTATTTTCTTCCTAAGTCATGGAATGACTTACTTATCACTTAATACTTAACTAAATAAAAACATTAGCTAATGGAAAATATTAAACTCTAACTTAATCTAATATCCTAACAACTAACTTAACTTGGTCTCCACTTTCATCAAAATTCCTTATAAGTTAAGCTAGTTGTTGGCCAAAATATCTAAGTGTTTGCCACCCATTTTGGCAAGACACGAGACTTTCTTGCTCTGGCCACAAAGTTGGCATCCTCCATGCAAAGATTCGCGCCCTCCAATGGTGCTCTCATTTATATGTCATGCAAGTTGGAGCCCTCCATGCTCACTGTTGCAATCACGTCTTTCTTTCTTTCAATTCGGACCATTTAGACTCAGAACCGGTTGATTCCCTTTTGATTGTAGCTCAGGACGTCTTCTTTCCAATGCCGCTGACGGCGCCTCAATCCAACTTTGTATGAGGAAGTTATGATTTTTTTAGTCGGAAGAGGTCAAGGCTGGTGCTTTCCAATGGTAGCTACGGTTTCAACCAATCTTTTTGCCAATTTGCCTTGTCAAGTCTGTTTTGCTCGTGTCCTCGAGGTCTTGATCTCCCCTCCTTAGATTATTGTCTGTAAAGCTCCTAAAATGCAAGAAAACATAAGAAAAACGAACAAACACGGCAAAAGAACAAAATTTACAAAACCAAGATTTATACAAAGAAAACACACTTAGACAATTAAAAACAAAGCTAAACCTATACTAAAATGTACATAAATAATGAGTGTTTTTGACACTCATCACACCCCCACACTTGAATCTTTGCTTGTCCCGAAGCAAAACTCAAATGCAGACACAAACAAAAACATAATAAAAGAAAAACACACAAAAAGGAAAAGACTTGGCATGAAAATTTTCGTTACTTGACTCCCCTCAAGAACTTCAGCTTGGTTAAAAGACTATCCCTACATAGCTAGTTCATTAACTTAATCACAAAATGAATGAATCGATAGATGCCTCTAACACTTAATTGTTTAAGTTAATGTTAACATTATGTAAAAGACACTAGATCGTTAACCTCTCAATGATTAGAAAGTTTAACTCACTCAATGTATAAGTAGGCAACTTCCTATCACTCGCATACTTAGCAAATATCTTTCGAGCATCCTACATCCTACTCAACAATGTCTAAAAGTCATCTGGTTGTTAATGATCAGGGGTTCTTAATATCGGGTTGTAATAGGGCTTGGGTAATGGTGAGGTAAAATGTTTGGATGGTGGTTGAACTACCCAATCCGAGAACGTGTTACAACAACTAGTCACTCGTCTAATCTAGACATCCTCACTTAAAATTATCAAGCTCTCACCCACTTTCCCAATGTTCTATGACTCTGAAGCTCGAGGTTATGCCAAGAATTCATGCTTTATTTTCTAACTTTCTTTTTGCACTTTTTTCTTTGTTTTTCTCTTTTCTCTTTTGTTTTCTTGATTTTTCTTTCTCTTTTTTTACTAACACAATATTTACAACACATTTTTTTTATAGACTAAAAAAACTAAATAACTTAGCATAGTCTAGGCAAAAACTCAGTTTCTACACTTGGCCACTCAATTTTCTACAATTTCAACAACTTAAACCATGTACATGAAGCTACCAACTAAACCCATACAACTTATCCTATGATCCTCGGATATGATGGTCAAAGGTAAGGAAGATCGGTCATTTAGACTAAAAGTTGGTTAACTAGTCTATTATCAAGAAAAGGCTAGGCTCAAATTGGTTAAAGCAATTGGAAATCATTGGATTTTGGCTCTAAGGCTCTAGGCTCAAATACGAAAGAAATTCCCCCGTCTTCTCACGAACTTCCACACAACTAAGATTATGACAAGTACTAGTAGGATACTTTAATCAACTGACTTAGTATGCACCTTATTAAAAGAATTGGAGACGGATGTCTCCTCCTTCGGCTCAAAGTTCTCACAAGGTTCGCACATTAATATTCTAGTCTAGTCTAAACAGCAAAACCACTAGTCTAAATAACTAAGTGTGAGGTTTCTACATATTCCTAAGCTTTGTGCTCGAGTTAAATTCCTAAACCTAGACACACAAATAGAAACATAGTAAACACAAAAGGAAGATTCCTGAAGGGAACCCTCCCCCACACTTGAATGACACATTGTCCTCAAGGTGTCTAAGCTACTAATAAACACCTAACTACAAAAAGAAAACATATTTGAGATAGTTTTATCTCGATGATCTAGTACGTTAAGAAGCAGCAAAGAGATCAAACCCTGCAGAGCTCAGATCGAAACACTTCCATATCGGATCACCAAAGATACGAATAAACTATCTCAATACAAGCAAATAAACAAAATAAATATAAACAAGCAACATATATCACAAATATACAAAACGACAATAAAGGAAATAAAAATAAAAATAAAAACAAAGGAAAAAGGAGCTCCCTGGTCAATTCGTTGTGTGCCTGCTGCTGAGCATTGTGTGCCTTTGTTCTTCAAGCTAAGCTTATTGTCTTGCCATGGTCAACATCATACGTGGATAGAGTGTGCCCTGACGTGCTAGACTTATAAACAAAAGACATTAAATCTAAACAAATACACATAAATAAAACGCAAACAAATTAACACACTTTATAATACAATCTATGCTAATTTTTTGGCTTTTATTTACGCTGCATTCCTCGAAAGCTTGAAAACCAGATGCCCCATTCTGATGGGTCATAATTGTAACTTTGACTTTTGTAAATCACACAACTCACTAATGGCGTACCATAATGAACTACCTCTCTGCGACCTTTTTAGCATTAAGCTTAATGGGGTCACCGCATAGTAATATGGTATGCTTATTTTGTGAGTTAGTGCTATTTTTGCTATAGTCACCTTCGTGTTCTAACTTTTCATATCTAGATCAATACCCAATATAAATTGTTGAGCACAACAATCATATAGGAGTAACTTCTTATCCCTCATCAATCGCAAAAATGCAGACATCTGCCAATCAACCAAAAGGTCAATAGCATTTATATTAATCATAAGATTGAGAGATTTTTTAACCTCACCCAAATTTAACCAATCCCAACCAAGAGTGGGAGGTTGTTCAACATTATAGTCGGGTGTTTTACCTTCACTTATCATATCCAAGATTAAAGGTTTAGCAAACCTTTTTGGATCTTGAAGTCGAGGTAAAATATTATGGCGAATGACACTAGACTCTTCCTTAGATATAGCTTCCTCTTTTTCCTTCGAATCTTCAATATACGCCAAATCTATGGTTGAGCAAGATTTATGCAAAAGGAAAGGAGCACTAGTAATAGGCTCATCACCTTCTTTTTGAGTGCTCTCTTCAATCCCAATCTCTTCTTTATCTTCCTCCTTTTCCTTATTTTTTTATCCTCTTTTGGAAGTGCGTTGGCATAAATAAACAAGCTCGTTGGGGTTTCTTGGTACCAGTCCTCTTTTTCAAAATCCCAAAAACGACCCTTGTCTCTATACTATATAAATCTTCTAGGAATGACGTTGGATAGATGCATGATTGTTGAGGAACGTATGAAGGTTCCTTAACTTTCAAGTCCATTTGCTTATCATCATCTCCACTTGCACTTCATTGTTTTCCCTTAAATGATAGATTAGCTCGAATGGTTTAATGAAGATGGCATCTTTTATATGTGCACTAGTGCAAATATCATCTGAGTGAGCTTGTGCTCTCTCAAAAGTTTGACTTGGAGTACACAACTTCTCAAACTCATTGAGTATATCATCGCCATTTTTAAACATCTTATCTATTCTTGCTTCCATTGAGTCTAATCTATCTTCAAGGGTATCGGACCTTAGAGGTTGTACTTCTTCTTTGCACCATGAGGAATAAGAATTTTTGCTCCACGTTGGAATGCAAATGGTGTCATGTTGCCCCTCATCATAATGCTCAAAAATCTCATAATCTGAGGGTGCTCCATGGCAGGTAAGGAACGAGTATTCTTCACATTGACTTTTCTCATGTCCCTCACATCCGCACCACTCACAAGTCCAAAGCTGAGTTTGGAGGTGATTGAGTGTCCTTTGATTTGCTTCCACCAGTTCACGTATGTCCTCAACTTCGTCATTAAAAAAAGAACTTTGAATTCCATTGTACCAATGGTAACCAAAAGAATTCATCCTTTCTTGTTGTAGTCTTTCTTGACTTAGCCTCTCTTGTCGCAGTTTCTCTTGTCGCAATGGGCATGCGACTTAAAAATTTATAACTTTTTCGTCCGATCTCCAATTTAGACGAAATCAGAGGCGTTTGAAAGAAGACTGCCAACACTACAAATTTTTCTAAGGAAATTTTTGCCCTGATTGGACTTAAGTTATTCAAATAGTGAAAATACGAGGCTAATCGTATTCAGTTTTTTGGCAAGATTCGTCAAAAATCGTATTTTGCGCGTGCAACTTCAAAAATTGATATCTTTGTCGTCCGAAGTCCAAAATAGATGATCTCAGTGGCAATGGAAAGAAGACTTCCAATACTACAAGTTCATCTATGCTCATTGTTCAAATTCGGACTCTAATACCTCCGGAAAAATAAATTGCTAGCTACTTTTTCTGGCAAGAATTTTTCGAGCAAGTTTTTCGCAAGAATCGTCAGAAATGCCCTTTGTGTCTTTAAAATGCGATAACTTCTTCGTCCGAATTCCAAAATTGGCAAACTCAGTGGCGTTGGAAAGAAGACTTCCACGACCACAAATTTGTCTTGGCTTACTTTTACAAATTCGGACTTCTTTACCCTCGGAAAAATAAAATGCGAACCTAAAATTTCTTGGCAAGATTTTTCGGGTAAGTTTATCGCAAGACTTGACCTTTCTGTCTTGTAAATGCGATAACTTTTTCGTATTAAGTTGAAAATGAGCAAACTCAGCGGCGTTGGAAAGAAGACATCAAAAACTTCAATTCCAACGTGGCATCGTTTTGAAAATTCGGAATCTAGGGTGGCAAAAAAATTAAAATCCGCAAGTGGCAGTAGCTGAAAAATTTTTCGACGAGTTTGCACGAAAATTTCTTTCTTGTCACAAAAGTTCCTAACTCAAGTTTGTAAGCTAAGCTTTAGCTTTGAAACTCAATCCCCGACAATGGCGCCAATTGATGAGAGTGGTTTTCGGCATAGTGAAACACCTCCAACCACCGTCGCAATATAGTTTATGAAGTAGGATATTGTTCCCACGAGGATCGAGTTTGTGCCTTTCTCGGCTTACTAGCTATGTTTTAGGATCTTGATTTGGATTTAATGGTTTGGTAACTTGTCACACAAATATGCACAAAATATCAACACAAGAACAACAATAAAACAAATATAAAGACAAGTAAATTAAACTAAAGTGAGCAAGATACCATCGAGCACCTAAACTAGCTAAATGATTCGAAGGGTTTTTAAGTTCGTGTCATGGTCCGAGTGTTTCAAGGTAATTAATCTATGCTCTCGCACTAAATTAGTCTAAGTTAATACTTAGCTAGGACCAAGTGATCAAGATGTGCCCTCGCAATCATCAAGTCACAAAATCCGAGCTAAATATCAACTATTAGTATCACCCTTTAGGAAAACCAATTACCAAGAAAATCCTCATCTTAGAAGGCAATGGATCAACAAATTAATTTTTAACAAGTTCATGGTTGATGAGAGTGGTTTTTGGCATCGTGAAACACCTCCGACCACCGTCGCAATATAGTTTTATGGAGTAGGATATCGTTCCCACGAGGATCGAGTTTGCGCCTTACTCGGCTTACTAGCTATGTTTTAGGAACTTGAAGACTTTGGATTGAATGGTTTGGTTTTGGTAACTAACACACTAACATGCACCAAGAAATCAACACAAGAACAATAACAACATAAAATTAAAGAAAAGTCAATTAAACAAAAATGATATGATACCAAAGATCACTTAAACTAGCTAAATGGTTTGAAAGGTTTATTAAGTTCGTGACATGATCTGGGTGTTTCAAGGCAACGAATCTATGCTCTCACACTATATTAATCTAAATTGATCTTTAGCTAGACTTATGTGAACAAGATGTGTTCTCGCCCCCAAAAGTCACATAAATCTAGCTAAACACAAACTATATTTATCACCCTTTTGGATAATCAATCACCAAGTGAAATTCTCATCTCACGAGGCAATGGATCAACAAGTTAATTTCTCAATCAAATCTATCTCCTCTCGGTCTCAAGACTCGATTATAATCATAGTTTTAGGTGGCCAATCTAGGCTAAGCATTAAGTCTTTTAACAAGTACACAATCCTTATCATTTTTACCAATCAAAACCATTAGCATGCTTAGGCTTCCAAGGCATCATATCACAACAAACTACTCACACATATTTATAACAAACATAAACATTATATATATATTACATGAACAACATCAATAACATATATTGTACAAGAT
>SOPF01024751.1:0-31839 GCA_012979155.1 Hypericum perforatum | reverse complement strand
ACCAAGTGTTTGCCACTTAATTTGGCAAGATGCGTGACTTTGGAGGGATTGTCATTCAAAGATGGAGTCCTCCATCAAGTTGGCCCCCTCCATCGACTATTTTGGCCAAGGATAAGGGTAGAGTACTCCACTCCAAGCCACGGATGAGAGGATTGGTGCACTCCATGATAGTGGCGCCCTCCATGAATGAATGGCTCATCCATATGTCATGTCTTTGTCACCAAAGTTGGTGCACTCCATCTTATTGGCGCCCTCCACCATTAGCTGCATTCCTGAGGATTGGCGTACTCCATTGTTTTGGTGTCCTCCATGCATTTTCTATAGATTGTAGCTACGGATGTCTTCTTTCCAATGCCAGTGACGGCGCCTCAATCCAACTTTGTATGAGGAAGTTATGAATTTTCTCGTGCAGGAGGTCTGGCCACGCGAACTACATGGTTAGCCTCAGAAATAATTTGTGCATTTGGTTTGTCAATGCCATTTGGCTCGCAACCATATGATCTTGATCATGCATTGTTAAATCATCATCCATGAAACTCCTAAACATAAAGAAAATGTAAGAAAAACGAAAGATCAAGACAAAAGTACAAAATGTGCAAATGCAAGAATTAGGCAAGAAAACACAAGTAAAACATTAATAACAACACTAAACTTATACTAAAATGTACACAAGTAATAAGTGTTTTTGACACTTATCACACCCCCACACTTGAATCTTTCCTTGTCCCCAAGCAAAACTCAAATGTGGACACAAACAAAAATATAAAAGAAAAACACATAAAAAGGAAAAGACATGGCTTAAAGAATTCGTTGAATGACTCACCTCAAAAACATCAGCTCAAGTCAAAAGACTATCCCTACATAGCTAGATTAATAACTTAATCACAAAACAAATGAATAGTTAGACTCTTCTACACTTAGTTATTTAAACTAATATTTACACTACATAAAAGACACTAGAACGTTAATCTCTCAGTGGTAAGAAATTTATCTCACTTATTATATAAGTAGGCATCTTCCTATCACTCGTATACTTAGCTAATATATTTCTAGGCATCCTACGTCCTACTCAATGATATCTTTGATTGTACAATTGTTAATGATCAGGGGGTCTTTATATCAGGTTGTAATGGGGCTTAGGTAAAGGTGAGGAAAAAAAATTGGATAGTGGCTAAACCACCCAATCTGAGGACATTACAAAAGTAACTAGTCACTCGTCTAATCTAGACACCCTCAGTTAAAATAATAAAGCTCTCATCCATTTTTCCAATATTCTACGAGTTTGAAGCTCGAGTCTTGCCAAGAGTACATGCTTTATTCTACACTTTCTTTTTTGCACTTTTTCTTTGTTTTTCTTCTTTTTTCTCCTTTTTTTCTTTTGTTTTCTTTTGTTTTTTTATTTTTCTTGACTATTCTTTCTCTTTTTTTTACTAACACAATATTTACAACACATTTTTTTAAATAAACAAACTAAATAAACTTAGCATGTTCTAGCAAAAACTTGGCTTCAACACTTTGCCACTCAATTTTTTTCAATTTCCATAACTTAAACCATTTCCATGAAGCTACCAACTAAACCCATACAACATTTCCTATGATCCTCGGATATGATGGTCAAAGGTAAGGAAGATCGATCATTTAGGCTAAAAGTTGGTTACCTAGTCTATAATCAAGAAAAGGCTAGGCTCAAATTGGTTTAAAGCAATTGGAAATTATTGGATTTTGTCTCTAAAGCTCTAGGCTCAATGTCAAAGAAATGCCCCCATCATCCCACTAACTTCCGCACAACTAAGATTATGATAAGTAATAGTAGGATACCTTAATAAACTGACTTAGTATACACCTCATGAAAAGATTTGGAGATGGATGTCTCCTCCTTCGATTCAAAGTACCTCACAAGGTTCGCACATTATTATTCTAGTCTAGTCTAAACAGCGAAACCACTAGTCTAAATAACTAAGTGTGAAGTTTCAATATATTCCTAAGCTTTATGTTCTAGTTAAATTCCTAACTAATAAGGTGATAATATTCTAACACAAGTTGAAAATTTTTGAAGGGGGTCAAATTTTGAAAAATTTATACCAAGTCTAAACCTAGACACACATATATAAACATACTAAACACAAAAGGAAGATTCCTGAAGGGCACCCTCCCCCACACTTGAATGACACATTGTCCTCAATGTGGTTAAGATACTAATAAACATCTAATTACAGAAATAAAACAAAATTTGAGATAGTTTTATCTAGATGATCTAGTACGTTAAGAAGCAGCAAGGAGATCGAACCCTGCAGAGCTCAAATTCGAACACTTCTGTACCAGATCACTAAAGATACGAATAAACTATCTCAAAACAAGCAAACAACAAAACATATATAAAGGAAAGAAGGAGAAAATTCAGAACTTTCGTATACGATGTCCAATCGATCCCCAGCAATGGCGCCAATTGATGAGAGTGGTTTTTGGCATCGTGAAACACCTCCAACCACTGTTGCTATATAGTTTTATGAAGTAGGATATCGTTCCCACGAGGATCGAGTTTGCGCCTTACTCGGCTTACTAGCTATGTTTTAGGAACTTGAAGACTTTGGATTGAATGGTTTGGTTTTGGTAACTAACATACTAACATGCACCAAGAAATCAACACAAGAACAATAACAACACAAAATTAAAGAAAAGCAAATTAAACAAAAATGATATGATACCAAAGATCACTTAAACTAGCTAAATGGTTTGAAAGGTTTATTAAGTTTGTGACATGATCCAGGTGTTTCAGGGCAACGAATCTATGCTCTTGCACTAGATTAATCTAAATTAATCTTTAGCTAGACTTATATGAACAAGATAGGCTCTCGTTCCCAAAAGACACATAAATCTAGCTAAACACCAACTATATTTATCACCTTTTTGGATAATCAATCACCAAGTAAAATTCTCATCTCACGAGGCAATGGATTCACAAGTTAATTTCTCAATCAAATCTATCTCCTCTCAGACTCAAGACTCGATTATAATCATAGTTTTAGGTGGCCAATCTAGACTAAGCATTAAGTCTTTTAACAAGTACACAATCCTTATCATTTTCACCAATCAAAACCATTAGCATGCTAAGGCTTTCAAGGCATCATATCACAACAAACTACTCACACATATTTATAACAAACATAAACATCATATATATATTACATGAACAACATCAATAACATATATTGTACAAGATCAAAGCAAGGAAAACAAGAAGAAAAAGAGTAAGGAAGAGTTACAAAGTCCAAGCCTAAGCTTGGTTTATGCCTTTGGTTTTTCTCCTTCCTTCCTTCTCCTTCTTTTTCTTCTTTTTTCTCCTCATTTGTCACGGCCTTCCCTCTCTTTTTTTTGTCTCTGTGAGTGATTCTAATGGCTGCCTTCTCTAAGTCTATCTCTTAGCTAAATGACTTAGTAGTCATTTTAATCTAACTTATTACAAGCCAATAGTAAAATGCATAAGTTAATTAATTCATTTTCTTAATATCTTACCAACTCTTGCAAATGTGTTTGCCATCCAATTAAAGTTTAGGAAGAGTTAAAGGAGTTGGCAAGAAAATAACCAAGTGTTTGCCACTTAATTTGGCAAGATGCGTGACTTTGGAGGGCTTGTCATTCAAGGATGGAGTCCTCCATCAAGTTGGTGCCCTCCATCGACTATTTTGGCCAAGGATTGGCACCCTCCATAAGGGTGGAGTACTCCACTCCAAGCCCCAGATGAGAGGATTGGCGCACTCCATGATAGTGGCACCCTCCATGAATGGCTCATCCATATGTCATGCCTTTGTCACCAAAGTTGGCGCACTCCACCTTATTGGCGCCTTCCACCATTAGTTGCGTTCCTGAGGATTGGCGTACTCCATGTTTTTGGCGTTCTCCATGCATTTATTTTATAGATTGTAGCTACAGATGTCTTCTTTCCAATGCTGCAGACGGCACCTCAATCCGACTTTGTATGAGGAAGTTATGAATTTTCTCGTGCAAGAGGTCTGGCCTGGCGAACTACATGGTTAGCCTCAAAAATAATTGGTGCATTTGGTTTGTCAATGCCATTTGGCTGGCAACCATATAATCTTGATCATGCATTATTAAATCATCGTCCATGAAACTCCTAAACATAAAAAAATGTAAGAAAAACGAAAGATCACGACAAAAGTACAAAATGTGCAAATGCAAGAATAAGGCAAGAAAATACACTTAAAACATTAATAACAACACTAAAACATTAATAAACCATGTATTTCGCCAGCAACTCTAGCAAATGTGTTTGCCATCCAATTAAAGTCTAAGTCTATCTCTTAGCTAAATGACTTAGTAGTCATTTTAATCTAACTTATTACAAGCCAATATTAAATGCATAAGTTAATTAATTCTTTTCCTTAATATCTAACCAACTCTAGCAAATGTGTTTGCCATCCAATTAAAGTTTAGGAAGAGTTAAAGGAGTTGGCAAGAAAATAACCAAGTGTTTTCCAATTAATTTGGCAAGATGCGTGACTTTGGAGGGCTTGTCATTCAAGGATGGAGTCCTCCATCAAGTTGGCGCCCTCTATCCACTATTTTGGCCAAGGATTGGCGCCCACCATAAGGGTGGACTCCACTCCAAGCCATGGATGAGAGGATTGGCGCACTCTATGATAGTGGCACCCTCCATGAATGGCTCATCCATATGGCATGCCTTTGTCACCAAAGTTGGCGCACTCCACCTTATTGGCGCCCTCCACCATTAGCTGCGTTCCTGAGGATTTGCGTACTCCATGTTTTTGGCATCCTCCATGCATTTTATATAGATTGTAGCTACGGATGTCTTCTTTCCAATACCGTTGACGGCGCCTCAATCCGACTTTGTGTGAGGAAGTTATGAATTTTCTCGTGCAAATAATTGGTGCATTTGGTTTGTCAATGCCATTTTGCTTGCAACCATGTGATCTTGATCGTGCATCATTAAATCATCATCCATGAAGCTCCTAAGCATAAAGAAAATGTAAGAAAAATGAAAGATCAAGAAAAAAAGAACAAAATGTGCAAATGCAAGAATAAGGCAAGAAAACACACTTAAAACATTAATAACAACACTAAACTTACACTAAAATGTACAGAAGTAATAAGTGTTTTTGACACTTATCAATGGTCCTTATCATTTTTACCACCTTAAACCATTAACTTTGGTTAGGATTTCAAGGCATTAAACTCACAAATTAAACTACTCACACATATTTACATAAACACAAACATATATATTACATGAACAAAGCATGAAAGTAAAGAGTAAAGAAAGAGTTAGGATGGTTGACAAGTCCAAGCCTAAACTTGGTTTTTGCCTTAGCTTTTCTCCTCCTCCCTTCTCTTTCTTTCTTCTCTTCCTCTTCATTTTTGCTCTCGACCACCCCCTCTCTTTTTCTTTTTTCTTTTGGTCCGTGAGTTTCCTTAGAGATGGCTGCCTATTTTCTTCCTAAGTCATGGAATGACTTACTTATCACTTAATACTTAACTAAATACAAACATTAGCTAATGGAAAATATTAAACTCTAACTTAATCTAATATCCTAACAACTAACTTAACTTGGTCTCCAACTTTCATCAAAATTCCACATAAGTTAAGCTAGTTGTTGGCCAAAATATCCAAGTGTTTGCCACCCATTTTGGCAAGACACGAGACTTTCTTGCTCTGGCCATAAAGTTGGCATCCTCCATGCAAAGATTGGCACCCTCCAATGGTGCTCTCATCTATATGTCATGCAAGTTGGAGCCCTCCATGCTCACTATTGCAATCACGTCTTTCTTTCTTGCAATGCGGACCACTTAGTCTCAGAACCGGTTGATGCCCTTTCGAATGTTTGTATCTAAGGACGTCTTTTTTCCAATGCCGCTGATGGCGCCTTAATCCGACTTCGTATGAGGAAGTTATGATTTTTTCAGTCAGAAGAGGTCAAGGCTGGCACCCTCCAATGGTAGCTACGGTTTCAACCAATCTTTTTGCCAATTTGCCTTGTCAAGTCCGTTTTGCTCGTATCCTCGAGGTCTTGACCTCCCCTCCTTAGATTATTGTCCGTAAAGCTCCTAAAATGCAAGAAAATATAAGAAAAACAAACAAACACGACAAAGGAACAAAATGTACAAAACCACGATTTATACAAAGAAAACACACTTAAACAATTAAAAACTAAACTAAACCTATACTAAAATGTACATAAATAATGAGTGTTTTTGACACTCATCACTTGGCATGGAGCATCCTTGACAATATTATCTGACCAGGAACACACTCTTCAATACACTTAGTTACTCTCTCCTGGAAATAATTAGTAAGTTGTGCAGAAATCTCTACAACTACTGCTATCACCAGAAGCTGCCCTGCTCTTTTGAAAATTTTATGTACACACTTAGCAATATTTATCGTCATGTGACCATATTGAAGTCCACCATCTAGAGCTAAACTCCATTTAGATACATCGTGATCAATTATCCACTGGTATATTTCTTGATCAACCTTCCAGACTTTGGATAAATAACCATCTAACTTCTTTTTTAGCACTTGCATTCCTACACATATTATATTTGAAATCATATTATGTTGAATACTAAACTAAAATATACCAGAAAAGGTCTTTGGATAAGGGTGTTAGTACGCAATCTTCATCATTCTTTATTGCCAAAATATTAAGTGTTTCTTGAGATTGCTAGCAATGTGTCTCAAACAATATTGATGTGGAACACCCATATGTTATCCCCAACCATGTGCATCCAACATTACATTTAATATACCCTTGTATCAATTAGAGACAACACTTATTCCTTGCCGATCGGTGACGTGCAACCTAATTTGTTCCATAAATCATGCTCAACTCTGATTGTTCTCTCTTTCAACGATAGCAAATGCTATTACAAGTACGGTAGTATTACCATTAATAGCAGTAGTGATCAACAAAGTATGTTGATATTTCTCATATATTCAATAATTTTTAAGGTGTTACTGATTACATATACAAGTTTTTACATATATTATATATTTAAAATTATTTTTAATAAACTTTCGATCTGACCGACCGTTCAATCGGTCGAACTGGTAGACCCAGAAATCACCCAAAAATGGGTCGAGCTCTGGGTCAGTTTTGAAAACAATGGTTATGAAACTCTTATTATAATTCCAGAAAAATTACAAATTGAATCCAAAAATTTTCTCGAAAATTCTAAAACTATTTTAGAAACCATGACCACGATTTTGAATCCAGAAACTTCGATTCTCCGATCTGAATAGATACATGTTTACAGATTAGATTGGGTACAGAATAATTTTTTTGACTAAAGGACATGCATAGATTGTTTTGCAAAAATTTGAAAATCTAGGGGTCAAAGTGAAAAAATCATACAAGGCAATATCCTATGAAAATAATATAATTATAGCAAAAAATAAAAATACACATGTTATTATGACATACAGAACATATTTATATTATATAAGGCAGATGCGAGCATTACAAAAAAATATTATTACAGACTACTCAAATTCCAAACCGTATATCATTCCGTAACAAATATATAGGTGTGTGCACCAACGTAGCCAATACTTCAAATCAAAATATAAGCACCGACTCAATTTCTCACCGTCATCATCCTTAGACTATAGCTCGGTCTTTTCTAATTTGGTACGACAGTCTGTGATCTTGGCAATGAAAGTCCATCCATGGTCATTTAGCTCCGATCAAACCAATAAGCATATCACTATGGTTATCCAGCTCCACGCCTTTTTCTTTAACGTATAGTTTGCTTACGGGATGCTCCGTGAGTGGGAACACTATGGAAACACGAAGTTGTGGTCTAACATTTAGAGTTGACAAGTTTCCAAATACATGAAGATTGTGGTTGTTTGAGCATGTAAGATTATTAACAAAACCTAAGTCAATGTTATAAAGTTGGTGTATTTTAGATTTATTGGCGTAATTTTGATTTAAAACTAATGATAAAAAATCAAAGTACACAAATTGGTTAATGATTATGAAAGAATATGAAATAAAATAAAGAATTTGGACATGACTCTTTAGAAATTTTCATGCCTTTTCGGAACTCCAATCTCTATCGCCTATAAATAGACATTTTCCTTTCATTTGCATATTACCTCAACAACTCATTGCATAAGCATTCATTAGCAATAATTGTTCTTCTCTCCATCTCTCTCAGTCCAAAGGTTTCGAATATCTAAGGATTTGTCCAAAGTTTTGAGACTCGAAGTGCAACGGTCTTAGAAGCTCCCTAATCGTTGTATGAGATAATCTCATCTTGCAAAAAAAAATCTAACTCTTGCCTCGACTATACAATAAGCAAGATCTTAATCAAGTACACAAACTTCAACAAAGAAAAATCGTAAGATGAGACTCGTGTACTTGAAGATGGAATCATCAAGCTCCGTACTAGTACCTTGGTCCTGATAATAGTCGATGATGAAAGGCCAGCAAAGTTCAATTGTATTGAGTTCAAGAGGTGGCAATAAAAGGTGCTATTCTATCTAACCACGCTCAACTTAGTTCAATTCCTAAAGAAGAAGGCACCGAAGATGGTGGAGGATAAGATGGATCAACAAAAGATCAACACTCTCGGTGCGAGAGTCATAACAACTTTCTGTGTTGTAACTACATCCTAAATTGATTAGACAATATTCTTTACAACATTTATGTGGTAGGCAAAACTGCTAAGGAGCTCTGAATTTTGCTTGAGAAGAAGTATAAAATGGAGGATGCCAAGACACAGAAATTTATCGTGGGATGATTTCTCGATTTCAAGATAGTGGAGTCCAAGATGGTCATGGACCAAGCACAAGAGTTGTAGCTGATCCTACACAACTTTCATGTTGAAGGGATGTAACTTATTGAGTCATTCCAAGTACTGCAATGACCGAGAAACTGCCCCCGCTATAAAAGGATTTCAAGAACTTGCTCAAGCATAAAAGGAAAGATATGGGCTTGAAGACCTGCTTATGAGATGAAGGATCGAGAAAGAGAACCAAAAATCCAAACTCAAGAGTGATATGACCAACTTTGAAATTAACGTACACCTCGTCGAAGGTGGTAATGGCTAGAAGAGAAAGAACTCTGGTGATATGGATCCCCTTGGGAATCTACTAGGAAGCTAGATCTTTTCTACTTTAGAATAGTGTAGATCTTGACCCGTCATTTGGGCCTTGTGTAAGAACCTTGGTATTGGTTAATCTTGACTCATTATAGTAGTAAAATGCAAACTTTGATTTGATGAAGATGCAAACCGTTATGTAGTTTTTCTTAATAAATTAAAAGATGAACGATCATAATCATTATGCTATATTCAAAATTTTCTAAGGAACCAAAAGAGGCAAAGCCACATTTTTGTATAAAAACAATCTTCTTTCTTATTGAATGTATGGCCCATTTATAAAGAGACTAAAACTAACTTAGATAGACTCTAAAATCAACAAGATAAGTCTCATTCCTAAAAATAGCTAAATTTCTTTTAAAAATAAAATTAGAAAATAAATAACTTCCTAAATATTCTAAACAACGTGAATGACTTCTTATTAGCTTCTTGTTGATTAAATTCATATCATTCTCCTTCTCTTAAAAGAGATTTGTCGTCAAATCTTTGGATACGTCATGCATCCTCTAATAAATAATATTATTGGAACAAAATTTAGTTTTCAAACTTTGTGGTTGTACTTGATATCTTCTCCTCTAACAGAATAAATACTTTGAATATACGTAGAATAAAGTCATCTCCAATTTGAAAGCCAAAAACTTACTTGTTTTCACAAGCTTTTCATTGAACTTTAAATTATTCCACAAGTTAACCAATGTGAAATCTCTTACATAATCATACTTTTTAACTCCCAAGAAATTAATATGTTCAACATGTTTAACAATAAATTGTGGAGACATGTAAGATATGGACTAAACCTCTTCCTTGTCAACAATAGCAACAAATTCCTCATGTTCATATTCTAATTCATTGAAAAAATCCTTCATGTAAAGTAGGAACATGGTACGCTCATCAAATTAATCTCCATCAAATAAGTCAATAAAAAATTCACTAAACTCCTCTCATGTCCAAACATCTTTAATAATCTGATCAAAAATAATGTTAATATCATAACAATATAGCTTTCCTCAATTTCACACTTAGCTTGAAAGATATTCTTATGATGTCCTTCACCAACTTCTTTTGAATATAAGTTAATTTTTCTAGACAATAACATCAATTTCTTAGAGGCAACTTGTATACAACCTCGAATCTGGCTCTCTATTTGATCAAGTTGTCTATGACAATTCTCCATCTCCTCCTTGACCATACACTTTATCTCACTCAACTTGGTCTCCATAAATTTTGGATCATCCAATGACACATAACTTTCAAAATTTCTTCGTTGCATGATTGTAAGAAATGATCTTGCACTTTCTTTTTTCAACTTTTTTTTAAAATATTTTTTTCAGCCTCCTTTCTTCTTTTCTAGGTTGTCTCTTCTTCCTTTCTTTCTTTCTTTGGATTTATTTTTTATATTTTTTTCTCCATCTCAAAATACAAAAAGAAATAATCTAAAGCTAATGATACATCAAAAATTAAAGATAAAGGTATAGATCTGAAGTAGAGCCAAAGCTATGATACCAAATGATATAAATCCCATTTGGAATATACTCGGAAGCTAGATCTTTTCTACTTTAAAATGATGGACACCTTGACTTACCGTTTGCGCCTTGTGCAAGAACCTTAGTATTGGTTAACCTTAATCTATTGCTGTATTGAAATGCAAACCTTCAGTTGATGAAGACGCCATAAATGATTATATAGTTATATTTGATAAGTTGATAGATGGACAAATAGAATCACTCTACTCTATTCAAATAATTCTAAGGAACCAAAAGAGGCAAAGTCACATTTTTTGTATAAAAAAAATCTTCCTTCTTATTGAATTTGTGGACCCTTTATAAAAAGGCTAAAACTGACTTGGATAAATTCCAAAGTCAACAAGATAAGTTCTAAATAGTTCTAAACTTATCAAAATACCTAAACAAGGCATAAAAGGAATGTTTATCCTAAAAATTAAATACAGAATCATTATCCACTATTGGATAATTCTCATTTCTAAAAAATAGCAAATTCCTAAAAAATAGCTAAATCTCTCCTAAAAACAAAATCAGGAAATAAATAACTTCCTAAATACTCTAAATAATGTAAATGATTCCTTATTAACTACTTGCTGATAAGATTCATATTATCTATCAATAAGCAAGGGAAGCAAGAGCTAATAAAGAAGAATGCAAAGAAAATTAAAGGTAATTGCTACAACTATGATAAACTGGGTCACATGGCAAAAGATTACTGGCTTCTAAAGAAGGACAATCTAGACAAGGTAAATTTGGTCCAGGACCTATCCCTGCTCAATCTCTCTACCATGGTGTTTAAAACCAATTTGGTAGATAACCTAATAGAGTGGTTTATCAACACAGAAGTAACCTATCACATATGCTCAGTCAAGAGATGTTCTTGACCTATACCCCGACACTGGCTAGAAGTTATTCATGAGTGATCCATTTCTATTCATATGCATGTACTGTTTCCTAAGAGACAGGTGGTATATTTTCATTCAAATGTATATATCATTTCCATAGACATGTGATTCATTTCTATTAATAAGCCAATACCATTTTTATAGGCACGGGTGATCGATTTCTTTTCATAAATCTATATCATTTCTATTGATATGGGTGATCTATTTTCATTTTTGTGCATATACTATTTTCATTGACACAGTTAGTTTATTTCCGTTAATAAGTATATACCATTACCATAGACAGGGGTGATCCATTTTCATTCACAAATCTACATCATTTTTAAAAACATAGGTGGTCCATTTCCATTCGCACGTACATATCATTTTATATCATTTTCATTGACACAAGTAGTCCATTTTCATTTACACGTATATACCATTTTCATAAACACAAGTAGTCAATTTTCATTAAAAAAACCTATACCATTACCATAAACACAAGTAATCCATTTCCATTAACAAACCTGTCCATTTTAAATACACAATTGATCCATTTTTTATTCGCACATATATACCATTTCTATAGGCATGGGTGGTCTATTTCTATTTACATGTACATACTATTTTCATAGATATGGGTGGTTCGTTTTCATTCACACGTATACACTAATTCCATTGAAATGGGTAGTCTTTTTTCATTCACACAAAAGAACTAACCACAAAAAACAAAATTGATCAAGTCCCTCTCAAGATAAAAATGGCAGCCTTTTTATGTATTTGTAGAAATAGCTAAAAAATTGCATCCTCGATGACCACTGCCAAGATAAGGTTCACTTATTGGCTAGTGAGGGAACAACAAGGATGAGAGTCAAACCTGAATTTTCTATCAACCTCCAAAGGATGAGAGTCTCTTCGCGAGTATTGTGCTCTCACTGGCTTCATTTACCTTCACTAGTGACGTGCTCTTCCATCGACATCATCCTTTTTGTCACCTCAAGTCGGAGTTCACCGATGATGGAAGAACTTCTTCCACCGATGTCATCTTCCACTGGTCTCATGCTCCCATCAAACTTTAAGGCATTGTCGACGTCCATCGTAATTCGGATATCATTTTTTAATTTAGGGTTTAAAGGAAGAAGAGAGTGAGGACAACAGAAAGAGAAAAAAGAAAGGGAAAAATGAATGAGAAGAAAAAAAATAATAATACAGTGAGAAATAAACGAGTGAAAACTGTACATATAAGCCAGTTCAAGTAGGGCCTTACTCAATCCGACCTCTACTTTTAAACATGATCTAGTCAAAGTCAACAAAGAATTGGTCGAGTCCGATCTATAAACTATAAAACATCTAGTTAGGGAACCGTTTAGCTCCTTGTGGAAAAAAAATAACTTGACCAAGTTTCCGACTTCCTAATTAGCATGTGGGTGGAGATCTTGCATGGGCTGATCCTCGTCTACAAGTTCTTCAAGCGCTTCTTCTACAAGGATGCCGCCGCCGCGCCAAAATGGAGAATTTTGGTGCATTTGACAGGCTTGAGAAGATTTATAGAGGGAAGACCTTCGTGGGGCTTCGGATACCGCTTCCCGCCTCAACATCGATATCGTCCTCCTCACCAACCGGTACTAATATATGCCTTCTGCCATTGTTGTCTTTGATTGTATTGAATTTTTTATTGTTTCTTTAAATTGAAAGTTTGTTTTTCAAAAGTGAGTGGATAACAAAAAAAAGTCCAAAATGTTAGTTTCCAGTTGCTTATTCCCCAGATAAGGTATTGCCCTGTCACAATGTAGCTGATCATCCTCTCGGACCAGCTACAGATAGAAATCAAATTAAATTTCTTTTTTTTTGTTCTTGAGGACACAATTTTGACTGAGTTAGCAATAGAATTTCGATTAAAGTTAGGTAGACAACAACCTGCCTTTATAAGCTTATCCAATAAAAAATCCCGGACCGATCTATTCAGTTCGAGATGGGTAAGACCTTGGTGGTTAACATTGCTGTTTCTTAGGTGCTAGAACTCGAGACCTCTTGACAACTGCGCCAGTAATTGATTTAAGTGCTTGTTGCTGTGCATAGGTTAGTAATGTTAAGTGGATGAAGCTAACTTGGCAGTAGATTGCAATTATGTTGTGCTTCTTTATCAGCTGGTCGGTTGTTTCGTTTCTTGTAGGAAGGCTGTGGTAGTTTCTGTGAAGAATTTCTCAGGTTTTGCGTCGATCGCCGTTGATGGCAGCTGGGTCTGTGTAAGAGGGAAATGCACAATGAGGAGCATCATCCTGATCCTGTGAGTAGCAGCGTTCTGACTTCTGAGATTCTTTTGCCCGAGAGCTAAATGGATCTGGAGTTTGCTTTGCATCTTTAGCAAGTGTTTATTTAGTATAAGATTTAGTGAGCATTGCCATGTCGCAGCTAACTTGTGTGTAAGTGCGTTGAATGATTGTGTTGGAAATATTAGGAAATATGATCTCACATAAACATGAAAGTGTAAATCAAAAGAAGCTTACTCTCACACTTTGAGCAAAGTGTTATACTGTCTTTTCCAAGGTATGGATTTTGGATGCAATCCTGGACGAGGCCGCGGTTTCACCGTGTGCCCTTAAACTCTAATTACCCGCCGTATCACTTCCGGCCTCCATGGGTAAAAGAGTTCCCAAGATACAACGCCCAATCACTTGTACGGAAGGAAGCACTTTCGTACACCTTTCGAACTTTTCGTGGCCTTAGAACTCCGACACTTATGCAAATAAGAAATACTATGCTAGGGGGAGAGAAGTAGAGAGCTGAAGGAAGAGTGAGCTTTTAGGGGTGATTTGGAATGGAGAAGGAAGACTCCTTTTATAGGGAACCTAGGCCTCCAACATTCAAATTCTCATTTAGTATGGCCATTAACCCACCAATTAAATTGGAGGTTACAAGGCTCATAAAATACCAAAATTGAATTGGTGGTTACATATTAATTATTAAATTTAAATTTTCCAATTTAAATTTAAATGACATCTAGAAGAAGAAGAATCTTCTAGAACGTGGGCTTGTCCAAATGAGAGCCTAACGGAATTTGGGCCTACAATTGTTTCAACAAATTGGGCCAAATCTTATAAGGATTAGGCCATGAACTTGGAACAATTTTTACACACCCATAATTCCGTAACTCGTAATCACACCAACTCTAAGCCAATTTTCCATTCACACTGAGAATTGATTTTTCACGCAAGTATTTTGACAAATACCCGAAATCAAATAGTGTGACCTCCAATAAAATTAGCTCAATTTTATCCCACTCAATTGGGTCAACTCTTCCAATTCTCCAACAATCCCCCACATGAATGCAAAATTGACTATATGATATGCGCCTATCAATGCTAAATGCAACATGGAGTTCTGCGAGAATTTGTTGCATCAAGAAAGGTGGTTGAAAGCCTTGAACCTTCCTTAGTGAAGTACCTTCGGATATACTTGCCAATCAGTGGACGCGATGCCTTGAACTGTTTTGTGTATACCAAGACAAAGGTACTCACACAACTCATTCCCAAACTACTACTCGATTCTTTTGTTGTTGTCCATTTTGGCCCTTGATTGCCTTGGAAACTTCATCGAATGCTCTAGAGATTTAGCCCTTAACTCATCTCATAGAAGCGGCCCTTTTACATTCGATATAGGTGATCTCTTATAAGGAGTATCCTACCATACTCCACTTATATACTCAAAGTATAAGGATCATTAAAAGCTCAAAGCTTAACCTTCCCATGGACAGGTCTATCACTCCTTCATCATAGGAATAGGTAGGGAACTCAATTTCCCGAGTGCTTTGGTCGACCCTAGCCTCATAATTTGGTTGTCCCATTGAACTTGCAGATCGGAGTTTATGATCCAAGTTGGGTTGCCATCATGGGTTTAGGTCATTTCATGGGCTTTAATCCCATTCCCCTCGATGAAATCTCAACTTGGTCTCTCGTTAGACCTTTTGTTAATGGATCCATGATATTCTCTTTAGATTTCACATAATCTAAAGATATGATACCCGTTCTCAATAACGTTCTCACAGATTTATATCTACGACAGATATGTCTAGACTTTCCATTATATACATTACTCAATGCTCTTCCAATAACTAACTGACTATTACAGTGTACGCTAATAGGAGGCACGGGTTTTGACCACATAGGAATATTCTCCAAGAAACTTCGGAGCTAATCTGCCTCCTCAGCTACTAGATCTAACGCTATGAATTCTGATTCCATAGTTGATCTAGCTATGCAAGTTTGCTTGCATGATCTCCACGAGATCATCGCCCCTCCAATAACAAAAATATATCTACTTGTGGATTTTATATTCTTGGATTACGAGATCTAATTTGCATCTAAATATCCTTTAGGGATAGCTGGATATGTTGTATAGTGTAATCCATAGTTGGTCGTGTACCTTAGATATCTAAGGACTCTAACTACCACTTTCCAATGCTCATCATTGGGATTACTTAATATCTCGATAATCTATTTACCGAGTTTGCAATGTCTGGTCTAGTACAGTTCATGAGATACATTAAACTGCCTATAACCCTAGAATAATCTAGTTGTCACACACTATCTCTGCGATTCTTGCAAAGAATTGACACCACCTCCATTGGTGTTCTTACAATGACATTGCTTCCCTTATCGAATTTGTCTAGTATCTTTTCGACATAATGAATTTGGGAAAGAGCATAACCATCTAAGGTCTTGGTAATTTTCATCTCAAGTATCAGGTCAGCTTTTCCTAAGTCTTTCATGTCAAAATTTTTCGACAATATTCTCTTGGTAATTTTGATATCATCATTATTACCCACAATCAACATGTCATCTACGTAGAGACATACTATCACATAGTCCTTTTGATCTCCTTTCACGTAGACACATTTATCGCATTGGTTTATCCAAAAACCATTTGATAGCATTACACTATCAAATTTTTTGTGCCATTGCTTAGGTGCTTGTTTTAATCCATATAAGGATTTTACAAGTTTACACACCATGTGTTCTTTACCTGGAACTACAAACCCCTCGGGTTGTTCCATATATATCTCCTCTTCTAAATCTCCATTTAAGAAGGCTATTTTCACATCCATTTGATGGATCTCTAGGTCAAAAAATGCCGCTAAGGCTATAGTTAACCTTATAGATGTCTTCCTAGAGACAGGAGCATAAGTGTCAAAATAATCGACACCCTCAGTTTGCTTATAGCCTTTAACTACAAGTCTAGCCTTGTACTTATCTATACATGGATGTAGCTAGGTAGAAAGGAGTGGGGGCAATTGCCCCCACTTAAAAAAAATTATTTAATAATTTGTTGTATTTTTTAACTAAAAATTAAAATTAAAATTTTAAAAATTAAAGATTGACCCCACTCGTTAAAGATTGACCCCACTCGTTAAATTTTCGGGCTACGTCCCTATGTCTATAGTATCATTAGGCTTCATTTTCTTTTTAAAGATTCACTCATGACCTAATGGTTTGCTACCCGGAGGTAATTCCACTAGTTCCCATGTGTGATTATGTAAGATAGATTATATCTCACTATTCACAGCTTCCTTCCAAAGAGCAGAGTCTTTAGAAGATATTGCTTCTTTGTAGGTTATCGGATCCTTTTCCAACAAGTATGTTAGAAAATCAGGTCCAAAGGAATTCTCTTTCCTTGCTCTTTTACTACGCCTAGGCTCTTCAACTTCTTCAAGTTCTTCTCCCCCTATATTTTCCCGATTTTGGTCAACTTAACTGTCAACCTCTCTTGGTGCTTTGTGAGGGAAGCTTTCCTCGAAGAAAGAAGCATCCCTAGCTTCAATGATAGTGTTTACGTGGATATCAGAATTATCTGACTTGTGTGTTAGAATTCGATAAGCTGCACTATCTTGTACATATTCGATAAACACACAATCCACCATCTTGGGTCCTATCCTTGTTAACTTGGGAGGTAGGATTGGGACCTTAGCAAGACATCCCCTAACCCTTAGAAATTTGTAGCTTGGTGCATGATCTTTCCACAATTCATAAGGTGATTTATCCAACTTCTTGTGAGGAACTCTATTAAGTACATAGTTGGCCAAAAGTACGGATTCCCCCCACAAGTTCTTGGGTAGTCCAGAACTTATTAGCATGGCATTCATCATTTCTTTAAGCGTCCTATTTTTCCTTTCCGTAATTCCATTTTGCTCAGGAGAATAAGGAGCTATGGTTTGGTGAATGATTCCATTTTCGGCACACACTAGTGCAAATGGAGATTCATATTCACCACCCCGATCGCTTCGAAGACTTTTGATCTTCTTGCCAAGCTAGTTCTCAACCTCATTCTTATATTGAATGAACTTATCTATTGTTTCGTCTTTACTTCTCATCAAGTAGACATAGCAATAACGTGTACAATCATCGATAAAAGTTATAAAATAATTTTTACCGCCTCAAAATTGCACATATTTTAAATCACATACATCGGTATGGATTTAGTCCAAAAGGTTTGTGCTTCGCTCAATCGAGTGGAAAGATGTTTTAGCATATTTCACTTCAACACAAGTCTCACACTTATGTTTATGATCGATGTCAAACTTTGGTATTAGGTTTAGTAAAATTAGTCTTTGTAAGGACTTATAATTCACATGACCTAAAACATTTACCATGCCACAAATGTAATAAGTCATAAAGATAAGTAAATTTCAACTTATTATTGGCCTTCTTGGCAATATTCGTTACATTATTGCTCGTGCTAGCCTTATCGGCAGCACTTACATTAATCTTATCTCTAGACTTTACCTTTGGGGCTAAAGTCATTACACTTATCTTAAATAAATTGTTGGTTAAGTACCCCTTGCCAACGAACATTCCTCCCTTGCTTAAGATGACCTTGTCGGCCTCGAATACAAGTCGGAAGCCCTTCTTATTGAGCACCACCTTGGACATGAGATTCTTTCGGATCTCAGGCACGTGTAGCACATCGGTCAAAGTAATATCCTTTCTTGATGTCATCTTCAGTACGACCGTCCTCTTTCCTTCAACTTTTGAGACTGCGAAGTTGCCCATATAGCAATTCTCATCATCAACCGGTTGATAGGTCTTGAACATCCATTTGTTCGCACAAATATGGCGGGTAACCCCCATGTCAACCCACCATTCCTTTGAATTCCCTCCTACGAGATTCACCTCGGACACAACGACCGTGAGGTGCATCTTCTCTAGGTCTGAACTCAAGCTAGCTTCTTCTATATTTACCCGAGCGGACTTCTTCTTCTTTGCCTTGGCTTGGCTTATCGTCTTCTTTCCCTCAACGGCGAGACGTTTGTAGCAATCTTTGGCTCGATGGCTAACCTTGTTGTATACATAGCGAGTATCGGTGAAGCTCTTATTCGAAGCATCTCCCTTAGGATCATTTGAGCGCTTACGCTTATTCCCTCGAGATCTTTCTCCAACCTTAACCTTATTGGCCTTAGCAACCATGCTGCTTGGTTTCTTATTAACTTTTTGGCTATCTTGCTCGATGCGCAACCTTCGGATGAGGTCCTCGAGCGTCGTTACCTTCTTCTTATGCTTGAGGTACATCTTGAAATCTTTCCACGATGGTGGTAACTTTTCAATCACCATAGCCACTTGGAGGGCATCATTGAAGTCTCTTTGGTATAGTACATGCTATAAAGCGCATCATCGAGGGAGCTCAAAATATAGTTACGACAGAGATAATTCCCGTGCATCCATGCACTATGGATCTCGGTTTGTTGTGGATTACTCACGTCCTCCTTTGGTTTCTTCTCCTTGACAAACTGACTCAAGTTCAAAGCGGTCAAGTAGAAAAGCATCATTTGTTGCCATCTCTTGAAATTTTCGCTCTTGAACTTTTCCGGCTTCTCAAGTTGAGAATACGGAAGCGGCATTGGGTTTTTAATACCCGGCATCATGGTCTCAACACCGCTAGCCATTTGCACAAGAACCTCTTCGTTCACGTTGGCATTGGTTGAGTTCGCCTCACCGAAATTATTGTTTTCAGCCATCTTCGTCTAAAATACAAAACGAAGTTCGTAAGTATTCGGTTTGTATCTATTATTACAAAAATAAGTCGAAACGGGTTTGTCAAGAAAACTTTCCAAATGTTCACAAGCACGCCGGCATTAAAGACCATTGCATGCAGGAATAAATAGTCCAATAAATATTGCAACTTAAAAAACCCAACGATAGGATGAAAGTAAATACCACGTTTTCCAGAAATCAAACCGTTTAACCAAACTTTAAGCTGTAGCCCGTTAGAAATTATATTGCAAAATTAAATAGTCTAACGCAAGAATAATATACTCGAAACCAAATTAATTGCTCAGCAATGAAACATTGTAACAGAACCGAGAGGAAAACAATTATTAAATCTTCCAGCTACTATTTAGTAGGAGTTCAAAAACAACAATTGTTTGACGAATGAATCTTAGTAAAGGTCAAACCAATTCAGAGAAACCTTACGAAATCCAAGATAATAACATAAGCGATTAAAACCAAAATTGTAACAGAGCCGAGGAAAAGAACAATATTAAATTTTCCCAGTGAATTACCCAATCCACCTTTCGAAATAAAGTAAATTTAAATTTCTCTTTCTAACGCAACGAAGTCCAGCAATAATTTAATTAAAAGTTCAATTCATTTTCATGCTTACGACAACCAAAAGAGATATATGAATTAATGAAATGTCCAACAATTTAGAACCCAGGCCCGAAACAGACAATGAAATTCCCTTATTTTTAGCCCACCGAAAGACAGGATCCAAAAGTACCTTACGAAATTTACCCGATTAAAAAAAAATGACCAAGCAGTAGCTATGAAAGAAAAAGAAACTCTACTACCACAATTTACAGAGATTATAATAATCGGACAGCAAACATTAAAATCACAGCCGATGATAAAAACCTTAAAATATTAATATTTCAACATCTAATTAGAGTTTAAGATTGTTGGAAATATTAGTAAATATGGTCTCACATAAACATGAAAGTGTAAAGCAAAAGAAGCTTACTCTCACACTTTGAGCAAAGTGTTATACTGTCTTTTCCAAGGTATGGATTTTGGATGCAATCCTGGACGAGGCCGCGGTTTCACCATGTGCCCTTAAACTCTAATTACCTGCCGTATCCGTATTGCTTCCGGTCTCCGTGGGTAAAAGAGTTCCCAAGGTACAACGCTCAATCACTTGTACGGAAGGAAGCCTTCGAACTTTTCGTGGCCTTAGAACTCCAACACTTATGCAAATGAGAAATGCTATGCTAGGGGTAGAGAAATAGACAGCTCAAGGAAGAGTGAACTTTTTGGGGTGATTTAGAATGGAGGGGGAAGGCTCCTTTTATAGGGAGCCTAGGCCTCCAACATTCAAATTCTCATTTAATATGGCCATTAACCCACCAACTAACTAAATTGGAGATTATAAGGCTCATAAAATCCCAAAATTGAATTGGTGGTTACATATTAATTATTAAATTTAAATTTAAATAACATCTAGAAGAAGAAGAATCTTCTAGAACGTGGGCTTGTCCAAATGAGAGCCTAACGGAATTTGGGCCTACAATTGTTTCAACAAATTGGGCCAAATCTTAAAAGGATTAGGCCATGAACTTGGAACAATTTTCACACACCTATAATTCCATAACTCGTAATCACACCAACTCTAAACCAATTTTCCATTCACACTGAGAATTGATTTTTCACGCAAGTATTTTGACAAATACCCGAAATCAAATAGTGTGACCTCCAATAAAATTAGCTCAATTTTATCCCACTCAATTGGGTCAACTCTTCCAATTCTCCAACAGATTGAGATCTCCATCTTCAAATATTGCATACTTGTCATTCGATATTCAGAATAATTCGGCAGAATTACGTAGTTTTGCTCATCGAATATCTTGCGTTTTAAGCTGGAAGAGGTAAGGAAGCAAGTCTCGGTCCTTGAATCTTATCTTGAACAAAGGGGTGTTGCTTTACCGGACAGATATTTATCTTACAGAGTTGTACTTCCCAATCCACGGTTTCGGTTGGTACCTTTTCCTATTTGGCGGCTTCGAGATGCATGATTCAACTCAACAGACTTTGATCTTCCCATTGAAAATGCGTTCACATCTGATTCTTTTGATCCCATGTGCTGAGTCATTGTTATTTTTGCAGCTGTTCATATTTGAACTATTTTCATTCCAAAGTTATCACCTTCGAAAAATGGTCACAGCTTAAACGTGAGCCGGAAAATGTGTTTTCTGGTTGGCTAAAGGGTGCCTTTTGCTGTGGGAAGAAAGATATGCAAGAGCCGATGCTAGAAAAACTTAGCTCTGTCCTCAGCACAGCTCCAATGTGGGGATAGGTATGTGGTCGAGGCTTACTTCTAGACTAGTTGAAAATTTATGTGAAGTTTGCTCAAGGTTTATAAGATACATTGCCATTGCTTTGTATTCTACATCGCTTGCAGTCTTTTGGTCCCCGAAATTATGGCAATAAGGTTTCACATACTCTCTTCATTCTGTGCAGAATGGAGCTCAATGACAACAAACACGTCCTTGGAGAATTTATCGAATTCAAAGGACAACAAGAGGATGTACTACTGCTGAAAAGCATCAAGATATCCAATGTCGGTCGCATGATCATCCAAAGGCCGAGCATGTTTGGATCAGGTAACGAACAAAAACAATTTCTTCTACCCATTCGGGTTCCTCCATTTCTCACCCTGTGCATCGGACAAGCATGTGAGCAAACACACGATCGGTTACACTTACGTTATTACTTGGTTGTTCTTACTCGTATTTGACTGCAAACTGCAGCACATTCGAAGCTCCAAGTTCTGTACTCTCCACGCGATTACCGAAGCGGTGCGGCTTCTGCTTCAGAGTGGAAGGAAGTGACATTAGGATCAAGCACCGAGGTTGTTTTTGTTGGAAAAATAATGAATGAGCCCAAAAGCATATAAGCCCAAAAGTCAAGTAAAGGGAAATGGTAAGTGGTAAGGAAGGAAAGTGTGTACCACATTGATTACCGCAGGGAAAAATTCCAAGTTTACAAGGAACTTCCCTCCTTTCCTTCCAAATGAGTTGACTACTACCATAGTTGACTTTTAGTTGACTTTCGTTGACTTTCCGTTGACTGCGAGGACGGTACTTTAGCACCGTCCGAGCACGAGCACGGGCACGGACGCAGGACCGGGACCGGACACGGGCTCGAGGCCGAGAGCGGGTGCTTGGGTGCATTGAGGTCAGGATGAGGTTGTCTCCCGAAGGGGTGCGACAGAGTGGATCAGGACAAGGCTGTTTGGAGCAAAGCCGAAGGGACACGAAGGTAGGCTTATCCAGAAGGGCCTCCAGACAGAAATGTCATCGGACGCGTCCCTTCGGACATCCCAGATCCCTGCCTCCTCCAGCCTATAAATAGGCCTGTCCCCTGCCATAATCTCCATCCCAGCGACAACAGCATTCTGAGCATTGTCGACTTCTTCTCTTCCTCCATTCTACACATAAATAGTCAGTCAAAAGTTTCGGGTATATAAGGGTTCGCCCGAAAGATTCGAGTTCGTGTGCAACGTTCTTGGAATCGCCCGATAGTCGTTGTATCTTGGGGACGATTGCCGTAGCCCGTACGGACTGAAATATACGAGGCAATCTCGTCTTACGGAGAAAGTGTCCAACACTTGCCTCGACTATAGCCCGATCCTAATCAAGTACTCGTATCCGTGAAACGACAATCGTAAGACGAGATTGTACTTGAAGATGGCATTGAGTAGCAACATTGCTCTGACCACGGACCCGCGAACTGTCCATGCCGAAAGGCCAGCGAAGTTCAACAGTACTGAGTTCAAGAGGTGGCAGCAGAAGATGACGTTCTACCTGACCACGCTCAACCTGGTACGGTTCCTAAAGGAGGACGTACCAAAGCTCGCGGAGAACGAGAAAGATCAACAAGTGATCAACGCCCTCGACGCGTGGAATCACAGTGACTTCCTCTGCCGCAACTATGTCCTGAATGGACTAGACGACACGCTCTACAATGTCTATGCAGTACACAAGACCGCTAAGGAGCTGTGGAGTTCACTCGAGAAGAAGTACAAGACGGAGGATGCCAGGACGAAGAAGTTTATCGTCGGGCAGTTCCTCGACTTCAAGATGGTGGACTCCATAAAGGTCATCGACCAAGTGCAAGAGTTGCAGCTGATCCTTTACGAGATACATGCCGAAGGGATGCAACTTAGCGAGTCCTTCCAAGTGGCTGCAGTAATCGAGAAGGTCCCCCCGCTCTGGAAGGACTTCAAGAACTACCTCAAGCATAAGAGGAAGGATATGAGCCTAGAAGACCTGATCGTGAGGCTTCGGATCGAGGAAGCCAACCGAAAGTCCGAAGTCAAGCAAGGCAAGGCCCCCTCTGAAAGCACCGTGAACCTTGCCGAAGGTAAAGGTGGCAAGAAGAGGAAGAATTCTGGGGATAAGCACGAGAAGCAAGAGCCCAAGAAGAGCAAGAATAAAAAGATCAAGGGCGCTTGCTACAACTGCGGGAAACCCGGCCACATGGCTAAGGATTGTCGCCTGCCGAAGAAGGACAACCAAGGAAAGGCCAACCTAGCCGAAGATCAGATGGATCTATCAGCTGTGGTGTTCGAGGCCAACCTAGTGGACAATCTGAGGGAGTGGTTCGTGGATACTGGAGCTACTCGCCACGTCTGCTTAGACAAGGAGTTGTTCTCATACTACATGCCAATCAATGGCCGAAAGCTGTTCATGGGAAACTCCGCAACGTCCAACGTCGTCGGACTAGGCAAGGTAGTCCTGAAGCTGACCTCAGGAAAGGAGCTGACTCTCAATGATGTGCTGCATGTCCCAGACATCCGCAAGAACTTAGTTTCCGGCTCAGCATTAAGCAAAGCTAGTTTTAAACTTTTATTCGAGTCGGATAAGTTTGTACTGACCAAAGCGGGTCAATTTCTAGGCAAGGGTTACCTGGAAAAGGGGCTCTTTAAGATGAATGTAATAACTGTACACCGCAAGTTTAACTTTGACGGTCGTAATGTAGTTAAAGTTTCTTCTTATTTGGCCGAGTGTTCTAATTTATAGCATGGTAGATTAGGACACGTAAATTTAAACTCGCTAAGAAAATTAGTAAGCTTAAATTTATTACCGAATCTAGAGTTCAACCCTTCCGATAAATGTGAGGTATGTGTGGAGGCTAAAATGGCCAAAGCACCTTTCCATTCGGTGGAAAGAAGTACCACGCCTTTAGAATTAATTCATACGGACACTTGCGATATGAAACACGTGCAAACTAGAGGCGGAAAGAAATACTTTATCATGTTTATCGATGATTGCACAAGATATTGTTACGTGTATCTCTTAAAAGGTAAAGACGAAGCTCTTGAGGCCTTTAAGAGGTATAAGAATGAGGTTGAAAATCAACTCAGCGTAAAAATCAAAATGATCCAAAGTGATCGAGGAGGAGAATATGTAGCTCTGTTTGAGGAACTTTGTCGAGAACACAGTATTATTCATCAGACGACTGCTCCGTACTCACCTCAATCGAATGGCATAGCTGAACGCAAAAATCGAACTCTTAAGGAGATGATGAACGCTATGTTGATTAGCTCGGGCTTACCCCAGAACATGTGGGGGGAAGCCGTGCTCTCAGCTAACCACATTCTAAATAAGTTGCCACACAAGAAAAGGGACAAAACCCCATACGAGCTATGGAAAGGAAGACAACCTTCTTACGGTTACCTTAAAGTGTAGGGGTGCCTAGCAAAGGTCGAAGTACCTAAACCTAAGCAGGTAAGGATAGGACCCAAGACCATTGATTGCATCTTTATCGGATATACACAAAATAGTAGTGCCTATCGATTTCTGGTGCATAAATCTGAAAACCCGGAAATTAACGCGGGAATGGTTATTGAATCAAGAAACGTAACATTTTTTGAAGATATATTTTCTAATAAGGAAAGAAAGGAAGGAAGTCCCAAAAAAAGGACATACGAGACTACGCAAAGGTCAAGTCAGGAAGACGAGGAACCTCGACGTAGCAAGCGGACAAAGGTAGCTAAATCCTTCGGTCCAGACTATCTAACCTATGCGTTAGAAGATGAACCCAGGACAATCCAAGAGGCATTGTCGAGTCCAGATGCTCCTCTCTAGAAGGAAGCTATCAATAGTGAGATAGAGTCTATTATGCAAAACTACACATGGGAAATCGTGGATCTCCCACCGGGCTGCAAACCTTTGGGTTGTAGGTGGATCCTTAAAAGGAAATACAAAGCTAATGGATCAATCAATAAGTATAAGGCTCGATTGGTAGCTAAGGGGTTCAAACAGAAGGAGGGATATGATTTCTTTGACACGTATTCACCTGTCACAAGAATCACATCAATTAGAGTGCTCGTAGTTATTGCAGCTCTCTATAACCTCGAAATCCACCAGATGGATGTAAAAACCGCCTTCTTGAATGGAGAGCTAGAGGAGGAGATATATATGAAGCAACCTGAAGGGTTTGTGGCTCCTGGACAAGAGCACAAAGTATGCCGGCTAGTCAAGTCACTATACGGGCTTAAGCAAGCGCCGAAATAGTGGCACAAAAAATTTGACAAGACAATGATGTCAAATGGTTTCAAGATCAATGAGTGCGATAAATGTGTTTACATTAAAGGCACACCTGAAGCTTATGTAATTGTATGTCTCTACGTGGATGACTTACTAATTATGGGAAGCAATAACGAGGTTATTGTGAAAACTAAGAACATGTTAAAGAATCACTTTGACATGAAAGATATAGGTCTGGCAGACGTCATATTAGGGATAAAGATCTCTAGAAAAGCAGACGAAATTGTCTTGACACAATCCCACTACATGGAAAACGTGCTCAAGAAATTTGAAGCTTTTGACAGACCTCCAGCTAAGACACCGGTAGACTTAAATCTACACTTAGCTAAGAATCGAGGGGACCCAGTATCTCAACTGAGGTATGCACAAATTATCGGGAGCTTGATGTATTTAACAAATTGCACTCGTCCCGATATTGCGTACTCAGTTAGTAAACTTAGCAGATTCACAAGTAATCCAGGTGGCTAGCTCTAGAGAGGGTTTTACGGTATTTGAAGCATACCATAAACCATGGCATACACTATGCTAAATATCCAGCTGTATTAGAAGGATACAGTGACGCAAACTAGATATCGGACACTAGGGACTCCAAATCCACAAGTGGATACGTATTCACCATCGGAGGAGGAGCTGTGTCTTGGAAGTCCTCTAAACAAATGTGCATAGCTCGATCCACAATGGAATCAGAGTTTATAGCACTAGACAAAGCTGGGGAAGAAGCTGAATGGCTCAGAAACTTCCTAGAGGACATTCCGTGCTAGGAAAAACCGGTACCTCCCGTATTAATACATTGTGATAGCATTTCTGCAATCGGGAGAGCACAAAGTACAATGTACAACAGTAAGTCTCGACATATCCATCGGAGACATAATACCGTTAGGCAATTGATCTCAAGCGGGGTGATCACCATTAACTATGTTAAGTCCAAGATTAACATAGCTCATCCTTTTACAAAAGGAATCAATCGAGATCAAATGTACAATGCAGTAAAGGGAATGGGATTAAAGTCCACACACTAAAGGATGTCCATAGTGGTAACTCAACCATGATGAGTGAAGATCCCACAAACTTGGTTCAACGAGACAACTAAGTTATGGAGGGTTCAGTTAATCACCTGGAACCTAACCCATTCTCAGAAGCTGCCCATGTGTTGACCTGCAGAGGTGTGGCTAGGTTAAGCATTATGCTTTTAATGATTCCTATACCTTGTTGAAGGTGAAGTATGGCAGGATACTTCCGATAGGAGATCACCTATATAAGTGTGAAGTGAGGCCGCTTCAAATAAGAAAAACACTTATGAATCCAAGATATGGTCCATGGCCAAAAAGGACACAACGTGAGAACCTAAATATACTAGGGTTGTTATTGTGTAAATGTTATTGTTTTGGTTTACACAAAAAGCTGACGGTTCAAGACATCGCATTCACCGAGCAGCGAGTAAATCTGATAATATCTTACTAGAGAAGGTTCAAAGCCGTAAGCTACCTGTCTCGATGCAATAATAACATGTCGGAACTTTCAATTAGAGTCTGCATGCATTGGTCATCATTCATATGGGGGATTGTTGGAAAAATAATGAATGAGCCCAAAAGCCCATAAGCCCAAAAGTCAAGTAAAGGGAAATGGTAAGTGGTAAGGAAGGAAAGTGTGTACCACATTGATTACCGCAGGGAAAAATTCCAAGTTTATAAGGAACTTCCCTCCTTTCCTTCCAAATGAGTTGACTACTACCATAGTTGACTTTTGTTTACTTTTCGTTGACTTTCCATTGACTACGAGGACGGTGCTTTAGCATCGTCCGAGCATGAGCACGGGCACGGGCGCGGGACCGGGACTGGGACTAGACACGAGCTCAAGGCCGGGAGTGGGTGCTTGGGTGCATTGAGGTGCACTTGGCACTTCGCACGCTCGCCACGTCGCGAGGAGCCTGAGGAGCTTTTAGTCTTTTGGAAATTTCCGGAGACGTCCGGAATCCAGATGACGAGGTGCAAAGTCTAACGGCTAGTCATCCAGCAGGGTGACATGTGGCGGACCAGGTCAGGATGAGACTGTCCCCCGAAGAGGTGCGACGGAATGGATCAGGACAAGGCTGTTTGGAGTAAAGCCGAAGGGACACGAAGGTAGGCTTATCCAGAAGGGCCTCTAGACAGAAATGTCATCGGACGCGTCCCTTCGGACATCCCAGATCCCTGCCTCCTCCAGCCTATAAATAGGCCTGTCCCCATGCCATAATCTCCATCCCAGCGACAATAGCATTCTGAGCATTGTCGACTTCTTCTCTTCCTCCGTTATACACATAAATAGTCAGTCAAAAGTTCTGGGTATATAAGGGTTTGCCCCAAAAGATTCGAGTTCGTGAGCAACGTTCTTGGAATCGCCCGATAGTCATTGTATCTTGGGGACGATTGCCGTAGCCCGTACGCACTGAAATATACGGGGCAATCTCATCTTACGGAGAAAGTGTCCAACACTTGCCTCGACTATAGCCTGATCCTAATCAAGTACTCGTATCCGTGAAACAACAATCGTAAGACGAGATCGTACTTGAAGATGGCATTGAGTAGCAACATTGCTCTGACCACGGACCCGCGAACTGTCCAAGCCGAAAGGCCAGCGAAGTTCAACGGTACCGAGTTCAAGAGGTGGCAATAGAAGATGACGTTCTACCTGACCACGCTCAACCTGGTACGGTTCCTGAAGGAGGACGCACCAAAGCTCGCGGAGAATGAGAAAGATCAACAAGTGATCAACGCCCTCGATGCATAGAATCACAGTGACTTCCTCTGCCACAACTACATCCTAAATGGACTAGACGACATGCTCTACAACGTCTACGTAGTACACAAGACCGCTAAGGAGCTGTGGAGTTCACTTGAGAAGAAGTACAAGATAGAGGATGCCGAGACGAAGAAGTTTATCATCGGGCAGTTCCTCAACTTCAAGATGGTGGACTCCAAAAAGGTCATCGACCAAGTGCAAGAGTTGCAGCTGATACTTCACGAGATACATGCCGAAGGGATGCAACTCAGCGAGTCCTTCCAAGTGGCCGCGGTAATCGAGAAGCTCCCCCCGCTCTGGAAGGACTTCAAGAACTACCTCAAGCATAAGAGGAAGGACATAAGCCTAGAAGACCTGATCGTGAGGCTTCAGATCGAGGAAGACAACCGAAAGTCTGAAGTCAAGCAAGGCAAGGCCCCCTCCGAAAGCACCGTGAACCTCGCGAAAGGTAAAGGTGGCAAGAAGAGGAAGAAGTCCGGGGATAAGCACGAGAAGCAAGAGCCCAAGAAGAGCAAGAATAAAAAGATCAAGGGCGCTTTCTACAACTGTGGGAAATCCGGCCACATGGCTAAGGATTGTCGCCTGCCGAAGAAGGACGACCAAGGAAAGGCCAACCTAGCCAAAGATCAGATGGATCTATCAGCTGTGGTGTTTGAGGCCAACCTAGTGGACAATCCGAGGGAGTGGTTCGTGGATACTGGAGCTACTCGCTACGTCTGCTCAGACAAGGAGTTGTTCTCATACTACATGCCGATCAATGGCCGAAAGCTATTCATGGGAAACTCCACAATGTCCAACGTCGTCGGACTAGGCAAGGTAGTCCTGAAGCTGACCTCAGGAAAGGAGCTGACTCTCAATGATGTGCTGCATGTCCCAGACATCCGCAAGAACTTAGTTTCCGGCTCAGTATTAAGCAAAGCTGGTTTTAAACTTGTATTCGAGTCGGATAAGTTTGTACTGACCAAAGCGGGTCAATTTCTAGGCAAGGGTTACCTGGAAAAGGGGCTCTTTAAGATGAATGTAATAACTGTACACCGTAAGTTTAACTTTGACGGTCGTAATGTAGTTAAAGTTTCTTCTTATTTGGTCGAGTGTTCTAATTTATGGCATGGTAGATTAGGACACGTAAATTTAAACTCGCTAAGAAAATTAGTAAGCTTAAATTTATTACCGAATCTAGAGTTCAACCCTTCCGATAAATGTGAGGTATGTGTGGAGGCTAAAATGGCCAAAGCACCTTTCCATTCGGTGGAAAGAAGTACCAAGCCTTTAGAATTAATTCATACGGACACTTACGATATGGAACACATGCAAACTAGAGGCGGAAAGAAATACTTTATCATGTTTATCGATGATTGCACAAGATATTGTTACGTGTATCTCTTAAAAGGTAAAGACGAAGCTCTTGAGGCCTTTAAGAGGTATAAGAATGAGGTTGAAAATCAACTCAGCGTAAAAATCAAAATGATCTGAAGTGATCGAGGAGGAGAATATGTAGCTCCGTTTGAGGAACTTTGCCGAGAACACGGTATTATTCATCAGACGACTGCTCTGTACTCACCTCAATCGAATGGCGTAGCTGAACATAAAAATCGAACTCTTAAGGAGATGATGAATGCTATGTTGATTAGCTCGGGCTTACCCCAGAATATGTGAGGGGAAGCCGTGCTCTCAGCTAACTACATTCTAAATAAGTTGCCACACAAGAAAAGGGACAAAACCCCATACGAGCTATGGAAAGGAAGACAACCTTCTTACGGTTACCTTAAAGTAAAGGCCGAAGTACCTAAACCTAAGCAGGTAAGGATAGGACCCAAGACCATTGATTGCATCTTTATCAGATATGCACAAAATAGTAGTGCCTATCGATTTCTGGTGCATAAATCTAAAAACCCGGAAATTAATATGGGAATGGTTATTGAATCAAGAAACGCAACATTTTTTGAAGATATATTTCCTAATAAGGAAAGAAAGGAAGGAAGTCCCACGAAAAGGACACACGAGAATATGCAAGGGTCAAGTCAGGAAGACAAGGAACCTCGATGTAGCAAGCGGACAAAGGTAGCCAAATCCTTCGGTCCAGACTATCTAACCTATGCTGATGCGTCCAAACGTGGATCTAAATAATGCGTGCAAGAGTACACGATCACAACAAGTAATAAAGTGATAAGTAAGATCGTCTCCACAAGGAATGATCGAATTTGTTGTTAAGTACTAGATTATGTGATCAAAGTCTTAAGCTAAGTGAATCAAATGGTAAATGTTGGAAAATGCTAAACTACGGATTTTAATATTGTAAGAACCTAAGGTTGTCAATCTCAAGTTGTTTACAATATCGAATAACAATGACAAGAATTGTCCTGAATCAAACTGTCACTAATGATCCAAGAATCAATCATGAATATGCTTAAAATCAAGTTGTCACTCCTCAACTTATACACATATTCATTTTTGGCAAAATAAAGGACTTGGAAATGTAAAAACGGAATTTAATGCAAATGGAACAAAGATACCTCTTTGATTAATGATTCAGAACGTTGCATACAACCTTTGTTCTTCACAAAAGCAACAAAAACGAAACTAAACTAAGATTGAAGTCTACAATTGTGAATTGGTCTATTCTACTCCTTGGACTCCAATGCCTTCTTCCTTGGTTGCCTCCTCCATTTATAACCACTCCAATATGCTTGCCAGAGAGGATTGAGCTGTCTTGGATCAACAAAATCAGCTGCAAGTTGATCAAATTGAGGTTGCAAGTGGTTTGCTTTCGGCTTGCAGCTATTTTTGACTTCTGCCGCCTGTGTAGCGACCGCTACAAATCATAGCGACCGCTAAAGGTCGAAGATTGTGAGTGTAGTGACCGCTATGAAAAATCGGGAAAAATGGCCGCTCGATCCAAGCGAGCGCTACAAAGTGTAGCGACCGCTACACT